>JAQIWP010000134.1:0-38023 GCA_034695525.1 Euzetes globulus
CTTGGATATTATGCGTCAAAACGACTTAACTTTTGATTTAACTAAATAATGATTTTTAAAGAATACTTAATAAAATTAATGATCTAGTATATTTAACTTTAGTCTTCAATTTCATTACACCAATAACTATTTCTTAATTCTAAATTTAGGGTATAAAAATAGTAACCCCACATTCTGTACCCCCACTTCCCTAATGTTGATCTTTGAAAATGAATGCTTTCTTCAAAATTTCATAACAATTTAAATCAAAACAAATATTACAGTATTTACAGTGTTTTAAATATAATTTTTAAATGTTTACGGATATAATTCGCTATTTTTTAAAATAAATTTATAATTTTTTTAAAAATTTAATAAAACAAATTTTACATTGAATTTTAGCAAGCTTTATTACTAATACAATACAGTCATTTTTTAAAAGATTTAAAAATATATTTAATTTTAATTTAAAAAATTCTTAACTTGATGAAATAATTGCCTTAAGTATAAATTCAAAAGAGTTTGAATCAAAAATCAATTTCAAAATAAGAATAAATTTTTTAATTAAAAAAATAATAAGAATAAATTACACCAAGGTTTAATTACTATGACGTTTTTCATCTTGAAAATTAAGCCATTACATCTCTGCGTAGAAATAAGGGACCGATTTTATCGGTCAAAACTGTGGGATCGGACTGAAGGGCTGAATTAGTTTTGAAATGTAATTTGGTTTCCTGTAAATAGCATTTTGTGACTTTGCGTAGTTGTGTTGCAGTGAAGTTATACTCTGACTCTGAACTGGCAATAAATGGCAAACATCGAGAACGAGAACACCATCTGATGAATGCATTTTTCATTAAAGTATTTTCTTTTTCACCCAAAAGTCGAAACATTTTATTGTTATCTTTCAATTTTATAATAAAAGCTCATCTTGATCAAATAAAATTATGTGATATAAAATTGAGTATAAATTTTTGTTATTGATTTACCATTCTATATTTGTAAACAAGTTTAAATAAAATTTTAATGATAACTTAACTACGATCTGATTTAAATCTAATTTAACTACGACTACGATGGGCCAGATTTAAACATTTTACCTAGTAATTTGTTAATTTATGCTACTAATGTCAATATTTTTTAACTATCATATTTTTAAATAATGGATTATTTTGCAATTTCGGAAACAATGTACCTGGTCATAAGTGACAGCAGTGACAGAAAGGTGTTTAAACTATTGATAAGGTCATATGTGAAGGGCATAAGTGAATTATTAATGGAAATTACAAATCCAATAATGAGTTCAAAGGCAATGAATTAACAATTGGTCCAAACTTATTGCAATTTTTACCAAATTTGGATAATTCGGCTAGTTCATACATTATTATTCATTTTGAGAAAGAAAACCTTGACAATCCTTTATTATAGTGAAATCAATGAAAATAGGCAAAGTTCTTGCATACTACATTTATTTGTCAATCAAATGCTTGACAGAAAATCATCTTGGAATTTGTTTTATGTAAATTTCAAACCCACTCCGAGGGCGTTCTTCAACTTTTCCAAGAACTGAGTAATTCAGATGTCAGATGAAACAAAGCTACAGTTGTTTATTGAACTGTTCTTTTACATCAAACATTATTACGACTTTAATTGAAGTTTTTCCTAATTTTTACTGAAAATATTTTCATTTAACTTTCAGAATCTAAAATTTTGATCTAGCATTTCTCATAGAAAACTTTACATATATTTAGATTTGATTTATAATTTAACGTATGCTTGAAGTAAGCAAGTCAAAAATCTCGTACCAAAGTTTGAGAATAATTAATTGCCAGATGAAAGCCAAGTAAATTTTGTCATGATCAATCATTTTTAATGATAATCAACAAAAGTAACAATGAATAAGAATAGTAAACTTGATATTTTTAAAAAGAATCTTGTGAATGTCAATAAAAAATAACCTAAGTTTAAAATGCTGTGCAAGAAATGTGCAAGACACCGATTTAGACATTGATTTAATTTGTATTCATATTTATTTGTAATTTATTGAAAAATGTCGGGAAGTATCGAATAAAAGCCATTTGTATCTCAATTATTATATTTACAACAAATCAATTGTAAATATGAATATCAATAGAATGGCTATTATTTCATAAATATAATTGTTGTATGAATTCAATTGAATGACAACATCAAGTGATAGACATATAAGTAGCCATCAATACCAAGTTTATTGAAAGCTGAGCTGAAATTCCTTATTCTTATCAACAAAACATGTTTTGATGGAAACCATTCAAATGAATAGATTCTGTAGTCAAGTCTTAGTAGTTATGAGTGTGATTGTGATGGATGACTCAATTTTTTGCTTTCCGCTAAAAATATCTTTATTGACAACTAATTATATGGAAATTAGTCAATAGTCGACTTTACTCGAAGATGTTTGAGATAATATAAATGGATTGAATAAAATTAGAGTTTAAACAAATTTATTACAATTGGAGATCAGAATTGCTTGAAATACAAAATTAAAATTCAGTTTTAAAATGAGTCAATTGTTAATCGAATTATTAGTATTTATATAAAAGAAATGAATTAATTAAACGAATTGATTGAATTTTGAAACAGTCGTAACGATTATATAATCTTCAAAAACCAAATACTGGAATGCCTTCAACTTTTCGCAGAGGTTTTTAAAACAGTTTTTCTTCTAAAGTTCAAAATGAAAGCCGAAGTAAAACGAAAGTATAAACAGTTTTTCGAAAGAGAAAAACAGAAATCGAGTCAAATGTTTGATATTGTTTTGCAACAACACATCCATTGAAAGTGAATGCAATGTAAATGAATCGTAACACTAACACATTTAACACATTTTACAATATTTATTAAAACCAGTTACCAGTCCAGGGTAACAGTTCATTGAACGCCTGTCCTGATAATGATCCCAAAACAACATTCACTACTTTTCCTTTAAGGGAGAGTGAAAGTGATTTTTTCATTTAATGCTTTTTATTTTTATTAGAAGAATAAGTTTTCTATTGAATAACAAATTTAATACTCAAATAATGGAAATTTAGTTTAAGGTTTTCTTTTAAATTAATAATGAAATGAATCGAAACTCAAGACATTTTTTTCCATAAAAGTTTGATAGAATGTAATTAATTCACAATTGCCTGGGAATTTTAAATAAATTTCAGGGTAAATTATTTTCTTAATTTTTTTTAAGAGGAGAAGTTTCACATTTAGTCTAAGTTTTATAGATTGAAGTAATTTAAGAAATTGTTCAGGTTTTGAACAGGACTTGGAATAAAATTATCTGTAAAGTCTATAATTAGAGCCATCATTTTTGGGCAGATGTGCTCCCCTTCCTTTCCCTCCCCAGTCCTATCACCTCCGCTGTGATAAAAAAAATGTGATCTGTTTTAAGTAATAAAATATTTTCAATAATTTCACTCAAATGTTAGTTTATTTCATTGAATTTATCGCTAATTAAATAAAATTGAAAATTCATTGGAAATATAAGTTAGAATTAGTTCACAATTTTTGATATTAGATTTGAAAGTAGTTTTATCAGTCAAGTCTACTCCAGAACTTTCCCTTTCGCGAGAATGAGGTCTCGCAGTAGTTGTGTTACGCCGGCGCACAGGCAGTGCGATGATGTCAGGTCAACGACCGATGACCCAGAAACCCTTTCCAAGCGACTCGCGGATAAAAACAACTCAACACATATAGTAGTGAAGTGTTGTGAATAAGCACTAGTATGACTGTGCCGTTACATCTATTCAAAAGTGATATTATGAACTTCGCCTGAATATTGAGCGCAACAGGGATTTTATTCAATGAAATTTAAAGCTCAAAATATCAGCACAAATTTGAATACACACACAATCATTACAGTATATGTCCTCCTTTTGACCCGAGAAAGCCTTTCGAAATATTTATACCGAACCCCAAAAAACGTATTAAAGGTCTGCAAACCCGACAGCGTAGACAGAGTCAGACGCATTTCCAGACTTATTAAAGGGTAGACTTATTTGATTTATACGTCTACTCCAATCATCAGCTTTTGTTAAACATCGAAAAGAAAAGTCAGAACTCTTTCAAAACAGAATTTGTGAAAACCCTCCCATTATATCAATTTATTTTCGCATTCAAATCAACCAAATTTCTCTTTTCTCCTTCCGTTCGGAATGAGAGCGAAGACGACGAGAGTTGACGTTTTGTAGTCTTTTAGGACAACGACCGACAAATAAGACTAGGATCACACCAACAGCTAAACCAACACTGCTCATTGTTTTTTTATATGTATCGATACCAAAATTAATCATTTTCGGTATCCATAGATACAAAGCGTAGAAAAACATTGCAAAACATTATCTCCTTAGAGACAAATGGAGTAAAATATAATAATTTTCAATAATCAGAGCTAAGCTTTAAATTTAAAGCATTTTTCTCAGTAAAAGTTAATTAAAGTATTTTGTTTATGGCTATTCTAATCAAGTTTTCTCATCTGTTGTTAAACTGCACTATTGAAGAATGGCTTCAATTGTAAGATACGAATATTTAGAGCAAATGTGTTGCACATCAGTCGGTTGCCGGAAAGCCAACATAGCAGACCTCTCCTCATTAGAGCTCTGAAAGTATGATCTTAATTAAATGTTCCGAAAATTTTATATTTTTCTCATCTGAATGAAGACTATTCACAAGAATTTCAAAATAGGTTTGGAATAACAGAATGTATTGTCTGACAAAATGTTAAACCAAAAGAATAAAGGATTAAATTTATCGACATCTGTGCTAACTATGAGCTCCAGTCAAACAAATCTATTTAGGGATGAATTAGAAGATAAATTTTTTCGGCTCAAAGATGAACACCAGGAACTGAAAAGAGAGGCCAACAATACTGAACATCAAATGAAGTATTTGAACGCAAAACTGACGCGACTTATCAACGAAAAGAAGAGACTTCTAAACAAAGAGAAAACCAGAAGAGAAATAGATTTGGAAGAATTGATTTATGATTTACAGCAACGGTTAGTCCAATTGGACAGAGAAAATGTTCGGCTCCGGGACAAGACCTTAGTATTGAAGACTCAATTAGACTCAGAAATGGCCAAAAAAAGCTCAATCAGTGCTTTCTCTCACATAAGGTCGCGAACTGATAGCGGTTTGGGAACGGCTTTCAGACACTCCAGAAGTTCCTCTGCACTGGTTCTGAACCGACGCCCAGACTCTTGTGTTAATGTGGGTGCGATTTCTCATTATCCAAAGCAAAAGACCAGTACTTCATCTTTACCTCCATTTGCATATAATTTATTAGAAGAGACGCAACAGGAGATCAAAAAGTTAGAGCAAGTGGTGGCCCTACAACAGACCCATATCGAGTCAATACAGTATCAAACGGAAAGGCTTAGAAAGTTGACGAACAATCAAAGTTCAATTAATGGTAATAATAATAATATTGAAAACAGTTTAGTCAATACCTCAATGACTTTGAAGACTTCAATTGAGAGGACAAACGTTACGCAAACTTATAACGAAAGTAACGGTTATTTGCAGTCAGACTCAGATTTGAAAGAAAAAAGTGTTAAAAAACACAACCAATTAGTAAATCATCACTCGAGCGGAAAGAGAATTAGTGACGAAATAACAAATCTAATTGAAAAACTTCAAACTGAACTATCAATTGAAAAGTCTAAATGTTCAGAATTGCGAAGAAAATTACTGGAAGACAGCACCCGACACAACGGACACAAAGAACTCGAACAACAAATTCAAACCCTAGAAAAAGAGAATGAAATACTTAAACAATCATTAGAACAGTATATCGGCTCTTGTATTACAGAAACCAAAGAAAAAAGCGGTAAAATTCAGTCGCAGAGAAACTCTGAATATGAAAGGTCTTCAAACGCAGATCTCAGACCTGACCTCTGCGTTAGACCTCTGCGGGTCCAAAATGAACTCCAGATAGAAAGGGATAAAAAACCGACTACTCCATAGCAAACATCAAAACCTCGAGACATTGTATAGAAGTATTAAACTTGAATTAGAACAGAGGAACGACATAAAAGAGTCAGATGTTGGCAAAGAATGCCATCGAAGCGATCACTTAGAACTGTCTCATCAGTTGGAAGACATGCAAAGCGAAAGGAAACAACTCTTGGATGAGTTCGAAGACATGAAACAAATGCTTAAATCTATTGAAGAAAGCATCATTTCTGACCAATAGTTAAAAAGATGATTGCAATTGTTGTTGAAACAAAAGTCGGTATCCATTAAACACTGCCTTAATTTACTGGTTATTTAAAATTCGACAAACTTTACAAATATTTGTCTTAAAGCCCTTTTTGATCTAATTTTCATAAACAGTGTATTAGATTAATAAAATTGAATAATTGATAATTAAAATCAAAGTAAAAGTCTGCCTTTGTGTGATTATTGCTACTTTATCTTGCTCAAATCAGTTCGAATTTTAGTTCAAGAGTAAAGTAAAAATAAAGTAAAATCGAAAGTAACGTAACTCTAATCGGTTGCCAAACGCGCAGAAGTGATAGTCATTACATAACTAGTGCTCGGATCGCATCTCAACTTTGAACTGACTTATTTGGCTGTCAATTTGTTCCCAATTTTTCACGTTTGTGTTCATTTTCCATAGACACAAATAATAAAAGCATTAATTCATTATTTATATTATCCTTCCATTTATTACAACCTCCGCACACACACAGAACAGCACAAAAAATGTCTCAATTGAAAGATCATTAATTTTGTTATTACTTATGTTTAACTAATTCAACTGATCTTACAACAAAAAAGCAAAATTTCTGAAATTAATAAATTACAAAATTAGATAATAAATTAATGAGTGATTAATCTATTAATTTTTTTCGCGTAAGAAATAATTGAATGACTGAATCGGTTTAACATAAAATAATAACATTTATTTCAACGATTAATAAGCGAATAATTTGTCAGAAAATTTAGATTTATTAAGATTTTGGGAATTTTAATAATTTGAAAACAAAATTCAAAAATAAATTGCAATAATTATAATAAAAATAATCTAGTTTTGAAATTATCGCAAAGGGATTCTCAAAAGGCCTTTGACTGTAAACGGATATAGTTTTTGATATAATTTGTTTGGAACTATGGATGTGTTGACAATAATATCTAAGTAGAACTCAACGATAAAATAACTTATATTAGAATACATTTACACTTCAATATTGGGATAATAGCAATGAATTGAAATGCGGAAGAGATTTCACATTTTAGTTATCACAACAAAAATTCTTTGACTGCCAAACATTGATTCTACGAAACACTAAATTCTATAATAGTAGAGATTAATTAATTTCCAGAATTAAACAAGTTAATTCACTATAAATTGTCAGTTATAACTCTATCATCGACTCAAAAATAATGGTAAATTGATTGAAAATTTCAATACTTAGAATTAAAACAATTATTTTTAATGAACTCAACGAAACATTAGTTCAAAATATTTTAAAATTAAATTTGGAATTTAATACAAGAAGTGATCCATTCTTTGAATGTCAGACTATTTTCATTTTGTTCGGTTCGCTATCTTTTTATTTGGAAGACTGGAGCAGAAAATCATTTAAATAATAAATAAATTCAATTTTAATCGAAAGTAAAATAATTTTCAAAACTCATTATCTATTCAATAATAATATGTATATAAAATTGAAAATCAAATAACAAATCTTTTATTATTTTTCAGAATTGAATGAAACAAGCTTTCAAAAAGGTTATAAAACGATGTTGACACTGAAACTAACATTCATTTCGATTAAAATGGTCATAAATTTTGAAAATCTGTTCATTATCAAGAATAAAACAATGGTGATTAGAAGGGTGTAACTCAACTGAAATTATAACTATGAAAGTTTGCTACAGTTGTAAAATTAATTAAAAAGTGACTCAATTGCAGAATATTTAATCGAATTATATTCTTAATAGAAATGTGTGATAAATGGGGGTTCAATTGTGATGGCATTAGTAATGGATAGGCCATTGATTTGCCATATAATTGTGGCTTAAATCTGAACATCTTAGTAGTTCAATGGGACAGGTATTAGTGTACGAGAAAGTGTGTGCACTATCATAGCATTAGTGATAATATCATTACTTAAATGGGGAACTGTTGTGAGCGTTCGTACTTTCCTTTCACTTTCAGTCTGAGATAGTATTGCAAAACGAAAGTATGCCATAATATTAACGGTCAACCGGTTGTTCACATCTCGACCCGACCTAAAACATCACTTCAAAACTAATCCAAACGATTTGCTTCGTTTTTCTTCACTCACTCTCACTCTTTGCCAACTTTGGCAATCAAAACAAATTATACTTTTTTTTGTTTTTCTTTTATTTCATTTCTCTCGGCTCTAAACCATAAGTTAAGCACTGAATTGAAACTAAAGAAACTTATTATTTGAATAAATATCTCTTTTAGTATATAATTCGAAACAAAGATATGTTTATGTTTTTGCTTAAGTCTTAAGTCTTTTGCAACGATTGTTTGCAAAAGAATAAAGAGTATTTTTTTAAATAAAGAATTATCAATGAAATAAATTGTTCAAAAATTACTCTGAAATTACAACAAATGTTATACAAAAAATAAAAATAAAGAAATAAATAAATAAATAAAAATAAACCAATGCTCAGCTGTCAAAAGGCTTATGACTTTTTTTTAATCAATTTATTTCTAACTAGTTACATTTATTTCAAGTGCAATTCATTTAATATATTTTTTGCGCCAAAACTGCAAATCGTAACTTTGAAAAACAATTTTCTTGCTTTTAATTAATGAATAAATTATTGTTAAAATGAGTGCCTTTTCTTCCAGTAGCGAGAAATCAGTGAAATTCAATTAATTTCGGATAAAATGAAAAGTAGTTTTAATTAATTGAGTGCGAAATTTTGGTGAAATCTATGACACAATGATTGAAGATTTTTGAATGTGAATCATAACAAATAAATTAATTTTTGTGAATATATTAGAGATTGAAAGTCAGAAAAAATATTCTCAAATAATTGTTTATCAGAATTTGGAATTGAGGTGAAGGAGGAGTCATCACAATTGATGTTTGAGTTCATGTAAGAGCCCTAACATTCTTCTGCTTGATTTTGATACGAAAAAGCAAAAGGAGTTTCGCCGACAATACATTGCATTGCATTTGGAAACTACATTAAAGCATAGCATAGGAGCTCTGGCACTGGCATTAGCTCTCTATGTGTTGTATAATGTTAGCACTGGCAAAGCTGAGGCAAAGCACAGGCATAGCACAGGCATAGCACAGGCATAGCACAGGCATAGCACAGGCATACACAGCTTGACCTAGAAAAAGTTGTCGTTCATTCACCCCATTCATGATATAGTTTAGCGAATGTATGTTTATATAACTGTTAGCACTCCCTCTGATTGCATCGATTTTTGCACAATCAGAATGTGTTGGAAGAGTGTAGGCATTCATGTCTTTCAGAGGGAGTGACGACTTGTGCATCAAAGAGCGCCTCTTGTGCTCAACCAATCATAATATCAGATTAAGATTACGTAAAAGGGGAACAACGACCGCAAGAAAGGTGTCCTAATATATGGCACATACTTGATATGCTGTCGAGTTGCACCCACCACAATCAATTGATAGCACAGAGTATTGCATAAAAAACAAGGTCATTCTAGAAAGTAAGAAAGTGAAAGGATATTCACACAAAACATATTTACAGATTAGACGAAATACTTGGCTCCACAATAATTATTGATATTCTCATTGCGAAAATACTCTACATATACATTGAATTCTTGGTCAAACCATCCATTAAATAACAAGCATTTCATTTACATTGAATTATAAGCCCATTATTCTCAATACTATTCGATCGAATATATCAATTAAAATCAGTTTCATTTCGAAATCATATCAAATCCTTCAAAAACAATAATCAGATAAACAATTAAACAAAAGGCCATTAATTGGAAATATTCAAAGAGTTGATGTTTAAAATGTCAACTTTGATTAGCCGGGAACCGATCAAACTCACCAATTATTGTGATCACCTTACTCATTTTACTTCGATTCTTAATATTTTTAACCAATTGCGAATTTCGATGTTTCAATGTTTCGCATTTTATATAAAAGAAAATTCAATTGTGAATCAAATTCACTGAAACTGCAAATATTGAAAAAAATTCTTATCAAAAAAGTTCTAATGAACAGCCATTAAAATTCTAGTCAGTGGGGAATTTTCAGATGACTGACCCTGCGTTCATCAATTCTGGTTTTTTGCAGCTTTTTTCTTTATGTTTGACAAAAACAGAGGAAATTTTTTTTGAGATTTTCCAAGAACAAAAAAAAGGCATTAGAAATTCCAACCATTAAAAATAAGCCCTTAATAAGAAAAAATGAATTTAATGTGAATATCCAAATGTTTTTGAGTGTATTTAAGGGCCAAAAATATGAAAGAAGTGAAAATCAATAAACATTTATTCGCCGGCTTTGGTCTCATTGCGAACCAATCAATAGACTCACAGAAATGTTATCTCAAAGAATGGGTGATTCATATCAAACTCACCGAAATCATTGACTCCGGGTTGTCTTTGTTGCTGATCCTCACTTTTGTCTTCAATCATATCTTCGATTTCTTCGCCCATTTTTTTCGAATAAAATATTTCTCAATTTTTTGGTAAAAGTTTGTCAAATGTTTTGAGAGAAAATTCGCGTAAATTTGAAAATCAGTTTTTAAACAAAATTCGAGTCAATTAATTAAAAACACTAATATTTAGAACAATTGGAGTCACAGTTTTGTCACAAAGAAGTTATGGTCAAAGTTGTGGAACAGTCCTGAAATGGCATCAATTGAAAGCATAATATCGAAGAACTAAATGGCATTCATAGAGAGGAACGGCTTTTTGTCCATCAAATCGATTGTTGAGATGAAAACATTTTTGATTACACTTTACTCGAAATTAAATAATGATTAGGTTTTGATTAGCGATCATTCAAACTAAACAACTTGTGATGGAAAGCATTTGTCATCTTCAGAGTCAAACTAGTATTAAGTATTGATATGAATTCACAGTTTGATAATCGAGAGTTTGGTTGGGCTTTGAGTTGAGAATTGGATGAAAACTCGTTTGTTTGCTATCCTTGAGAGCAGTCTTTTTGAAGACCGAAATTCTCTTAATTTGCTTCAATACGAAACAGAGTTTCAGTTGTTTTGAGAGTTGTTTTCAGTCATACATTGCATACATTCGTATAATACACAGCCTGTGCTAACTCTGAGTCGAAAGCAGAGCTATGCCTGCATTGCATTCATCGCATAGACTGGCAATGCTTTCATTGCTTACGAGAGCTGTGAGTTCATTGCACTCTGCGTTCGAGCACTAGTGGCCCACTTATTGGCTGTCCTACAGTTTACTACTTTCTCTGAACTAATTTCTGCTGTCTCTCTCTTCCTACTAATTTACTCGACTCAACCTATTATATGATCATTTTGCAGGTAAAGGTAATTGGGTCCCAATCGCACCGCACTCTACCCAATGCCTATTCATACCATTGTTTACTTTATTTCGAAATTAAATAAGAAAATAACAAAACTGATAGTTATTTCATATTTAGTTCTACTTCTCTAAGAATCGTTGAGGAAGTGATTCAATCGATTGGCTCAGACTCGCGCTCACGTGACTGCTCTCTACTCTCCTTTCATTCGGAGCACATATACCACCGAATAGTGTCAGACATATACCGATTGCTACCGAATTCGACATTTTATTTGACACTTAAATTTCTTTTTATTTCTCCCATTCTATCACTCGTTTGGCGAGAATTAGAATATTGTGTCAGAAATTAAAGATTGCCTTCAATTCAACCAATTATTTACTTTCAATCGACAAATATTTTTCAATTTCTTCGAGTTCTAATCAATAAACAGAACAGATTAGACAAAATCAAACTAGTCAATTATATCAAATCTCAGCCAATTCTTATTAAAAAATAGTCAGCAAAATATTTGAATATTATCTTTTGTTTTTAGTTAATAATTGATCAATTTTACCCAGAATTTCAGTGATTGGCCACTGTTTAAAAGGGGTCTAAGGGTCTAAAATTAGTACCCCCTAAAACCTGAGTTGCCATCTTTAAATTTTTAAAAATAGGCCGGATTAGCTCAATTATTGGCTAAATTGTTCCAAATATAATTTATTTAAAATTGATTCAGTTTAAAGCTAATTTTTACTGTTACATTTTATTGAAAAAATTTGGAGGTTTATAATGTTGTTTACATATAAGTTATATGTTATAACATTTTTTAAATCTTAGGGTTCTATCGATTTTGTACTCTAAACTATTTTGGGCGACCCCTTGAGAGTCACTGATTTCAATGTACTTTTACTTTTAGATTTTACACGAGATTAAGTATTTTGAGATTTTGAGAAGAATCAAGCTATTTTTGCAAATTTTATTCCAAAACTTAGACTTTTTAGGCAATGAAATTTTGTATATTACCTTTTAAAAGTGAGATTTTAGAATGATCCAGAAAATTGTCCGAAAATAGTTTAGGCGTGGCTGTGGCTAATACTACAAAATCTGGATAACATTTCACAAATTTTCCAATATATATTGAATTCAAGGTATGGCCCTTTTCTGGGCAACCATGTAAACGATTCTTCTACAAAATGTATTGCAGGATGCTAATTTGATTTGAATTCATTCTTTCAGTTTTATGAAAAATGATACCTTGCTATAAGTTGAGAGAAAAGTTTTGGTTTTATGTTTCCATTTGAATATTTCAAATCGGCTTTTCTGCGAACACTAATCCACATAAAAAATATATTTTTTGGGGGGAAATGAGGCTAAAAATGACATCGAATACAAATCTATCAATTTTTCACAAATGTTTTTATAATTGATTTTATTGAATGTGGAAAAATAAAAATTGAAAAAAATAGCTGTGGTCTAGTACTTTGGACTAGTTTATATACTGAATTAAGAGACCAAGGATAGTTTAAATTCGGGCTGATGAAGGGCGAATCATCTTGAAATGTATATCACAATTTTATTATACTTTTTAAGATTTGACTTGAGCATTTAAAATATTTAAAATCAAAAATATTATAGCGACAGTATTAGGCAAAACCTCCTGGATTAGAAAATTCGCTTTATTTCTTTAGAATTTACAAAAAAATGACCAAATTAAAAAAGATAAATCTTTTTAACCCCCATTGAAATTATTTGAATATATTTATGACTATTAAAAATTAATTCTTTGTCATTTTAATATATTTTTAAAAGTTAAAAGTGTCAAAAATATGGCCACACTCAAGAAAAATTTTGGTAAATTACACACTAAATCTGTTTCTAAATATTGAGTCAAATTCGCATCTTTAATACAGCATAATTACATCCTGATAGTTTTTGATATTTTGAAATAAATTTTGTCTTTTGAATCATTTTTCGTAAATTTGCTATAAGTTATAACTTTTTAAAAATTAAGATCAAATTTCGGGATTTAAAAATGAATAATAAAAATTTGAAAATTGATTTAAAATCAGTTCATTTTATTCATAGATTAGATTATTGTAAAACATTTGTTAAATACATTAATTAATGAATTCTTTAATCTAATTCTTGAGATTATTTCCGCAAAGTATTAATTGTTTGAAAGAAAACAATAACAAAGACCGAGATAATTATTAAAACTTAGTGTTAGCACAATTAGAAAATGCTTTCATTAAGACATCAGACGTGATATGATTTGAAGTCTCATTATATAATAAAAAGAATTAAAATCGTTTACATAATCTGAATGTAATTTCTTTTAAATTCAAATAATAAGTTGAATATTTGTTCTTTTAATTGCTTTTCAAGTCAAAAGTCAATTGTAAATGTTTTTTGAAATGTCTTTTTATTATATTCTGATGAAAGCACATTCTTGTTTTTTGAGGAATTGATTCAAAAAGAATCGTGGGAAAATAACTATATTCATTCAATTTCCAATTATGATGCTTTCAGCTGAAGAATTCAAAAGAAAAATCTTGTCTAAGTATATGTATAGAACAGACAGACAGACAGCTCCAATGTTTCACAGTTTTAAGAATAGGGTAGTTTATTTTATGCGAACAAGCTTGTAACTTAACATGTATTTGCAAGATGTGATTAGTTTGCATTCGAAAAACTTATTGCATACACAAATTGGGGAAATGCTTGGAAATGATATATTATCATTTAATACTAGATGAGTTAAAAGTTTTATCGGTCAATATATGAGTTGTTTCACTTGAAAGATATATTGCTTATTCATCTCAATTGTTATTATATTTTTGAACTTTTTTATTAAGAATCTACTCTTACAACTTGGCGCATGAAAACTGGCTAAAAATTAGAACATTTTTAGAAACATTTGTTTTCTAAGGTATAGATTCTATAGAATGATATTTATAGAAGTTTACAGTTGTTTTCAAAAAACAATATTCAAATATCGTAATTAGCGGTCAAACACAAGTTGTGTGACTTTTTAAAAAATGTGAAATTGGCACACTCGAATACCAATTTTGTGAACTTGCTGATTTTTGTGAACTAATAATTAAACCGTTTCTCATAGGAAAGGTTCAATTTTTTGAAGTAATCAATTTTTGTGAATCTACTGGCTGACCATGTTCACAAAAATGCTACTCGAGTGAACTTTAAGACAGTTTTTTCAAAATCATTTGTAGATTCTCTTATGCTTTGAATAACAGCTGATTATTCCAAATGCGAGAGCATTCAAATTAGTCTTAAGTTAAGAGTAAGTTTGTCTAATTTTGACTGCAATTAAAACATTCAAAAAATTGTGTCAATCCATTCACGGCTCATAGATTTAAAGAATTTTCAACATAGTTGTGATACTTTTCAAATAATTTTAGTATAATTAAACCTGGTCTACACTTATCAATGGCATATCATCTTTCACATTTCAATTGTAGAAGAGGAAGAAAGGTTTCAATAGTTAAAAAGTTTAGTATAAATAAAGTCCAAACGATTTTCAGCAAAAGGGAAAATTTACAACAAACTAGATTCAATTTTTGGAAAAAACGGTGAAAACTCTTTACGGAAACCGCGTCATTAACTTTCAGTGCATTTTCGTGACTAAATTTGTTGATAAAATTTTCCTCTTTATTAAATAATAGTTTTTAATCTTACATTGAGTCTGGTATATAAATTACAACTTTGTTTTACCCTATTATAAATAAAATAACCCCGCAAACAAAAGCATATTACTGATAAAATCGAATTGGATCATTTTCAGCAGCATACTTGTAAGGTGAATACCGTCATCTAATATAAAGTAAAACAAAACAAATAAAACAAATTTTTGAATCAATTTTTAAGAAAAGAATAATAGAGTTTTGAGGGTCAGTTTTCACAGATCCTGGTGCTAATTAATAATTATATTTAAACGTATTTTCAAATATTAAATATATTCAGTACTAATTAATAAATTTGTAAGATTTTCTTACTTGTTCACGACTATATTAGTATCAATCACTTGAATTTGAAGATTGATTTGGAATATTCAGTACTCATTTTTGCATTCAGGTAAAATCTTAGATATAAAATTTATAAATGAACATTTATGCTATTTGTTTTATTAAATTTTATAGACATTAAACAATTGAGGAATCATTAAATGATATTTATAAAATTCAGTAATGCAAAAGAACGAGTTTTCTGAAATATCTAGGTTTTAAAAAATCATAAAAAAGTAGAGAAATCCTTCGAAATTTGCCATTTTTCAGTAATAAGAGTCGAAATCCACTATTTTGTTCTTTATTTTTATAAATTTAACCTTAAAACATGAATACAGTACATGAATAGTAGTTTAATTGTAACTTAATTAAGCTAATTATTGCTTAAAATGGTTAGAAACAAGCCTATTTAAGAACAAAATAAGACATTTCCGATCGCCATTTCCGTCGACCATTTTTTAAAGTGATTATTCTCTATATTTCCTTATATCCCCTAGAGTAGCGGACCTCGTGCATCCCTTGTTAACATTGAATTTCAATAATTCGCCAGGGAATATCTTCATCTTCTTTGAAATAAACGCTGACCAACTTTTATAAAAGAAGCAATCTCAATTTAATAAACTAATTTTCCATTTGTTGGTGATGATAATTAAAAAAAGACTAAAACTGAATAAGAAGTGTTTATAGCCGGCTGAGAGTAGTTTTGTAAATGCCTTGGAAAGAATTATTACTTTTACCTATGATTTCTATTGCAGAGGTCTCTTACAAACAAATAAACAATTCCTGCACTCCTCTGAAATGTAATTTTTCGGATGAATTCAGTTCTCCCTCTGTCTGATCAATGCTCGGTCTAATAGCAGTGGACTTTCAGTCGGCCTGATCAGGGATACAAGTGAGCCCAAATATATTGCAATTTAATAATTATTAATAATAGTTGCTAGTAGTTATTAAATTGAAAGACTTCAAGTGAGAAGTTTCAATATCAGAAACTATGCTTGATACGTCTAACAGTTATTTGAGATATTTGACTTATTTTTTCCTTCTCAACATAATACGTATTTTAAATAGGTGGAATGAGTATGTGATGACTTAGGGCACCGTTTTTGTCGAAGTTTTTTCCAGAAAGATAGATGAGTTATGCAAATATTGATAAGAGTTAAGAATAATTTTTAAGTTATGAATAAAATGTTGACATTAAAAGAGAGACAAGACCTGGCTAACATAGTTATGCATTTTTACACTTTAATCGCTAACCAAAAAGAAAGTTACAAAAGAAGTATATTCTATAATCATCTTAAGATGTTATGTGAGAGATATGGCTATTCCTTTTCATAAAATAAGAGACGCCACCGAAACAATATAAAAGATCCTAAACTGTGGTCAACACTATAGATGGTATCAGAGATACGGCAAAAGTTGTAGTCAATTGCGAATTGCTATTCTATATTGTTAAGATGAAGTAAATTTTCCGCTAGTACTTGATCGATCAACCACATTCAATTCAGAAAATTAAATGCGCCAAAATCTTATTCTAAGCAATTCAATTCCTCTAACCTTCAATCTAATGGCAAACAATTTTATGACAAGTCATAAAAAAATTTTAATATGTTTATCCCAATAGTCTTAAGAGAATTTTATTCTAATTTTGAGTAATATGTGGCTGATCCGGGGTCTATTGGCATTATCTCCAAATTCGCTTTATAAACATCCTCCTGCTTTGGAGCTATTGTTTTTAAACAATTGCAAGTGTTAAATGTATGGATTTAATCATGGTCTTAGCAAGATTTAGATTCTTGTTTTCAAATTGAAGCGCTTTTGATATGCGTTTGTTTCTATGACAACAGTTTCGTAACGTTATTATTATGTGAAAGCATTTAACATTTGAATGAAAATATTTTTATAAAATGTTGTCTAAAAGTAAATCAATTGTTTCATATTCGCGACCATTAATTCAATGGTTACACTCGAGTCGTCTTATGTCGACCAATGGTTCACATGAAGCCAAGTATTGTTTAATTTCTTAATTGATTTTTAAAATGACTAATTGATAAATGATTCAGAATTACGGTTACAAACGATGGTCAGACTATTGTCTGTTGGCACCCGTCCAAGAACTTCCCATATGAACACTCCCGGGTATTGTCCAACAAAAGGTCTTTAAATGAACACAATTTATTGAACCATTCTTTTCAATTAAAAGCCGATTCCCGAATCTGATGAAGTTCTTAAGGAAGACGAATCAGTTCTTAAGATTCAGCACAGAATCGAAGGTCAGAACATATTTAAAGGTTCGGGACCTGACTTAGAAGAGCTTCAAATGTTGACATACACTCCAAAACATGTCTGGAAGTATAGGTATTGCAGACAATCACTGATTTCTTTAAATAAGTTATAACTGACTGTTGTTTTCAGACCATTAAAAAGAGTGGTTCCAAAACCTCCGCCTCCAAGAAAAGGAATTTAATCAACAGTTTCATCACAAATGATTCTTTAGACTCGAGTCCACTTTAATGGTCATTAAAAACAAATCAATAGAAGTGTTTCAATACTTTTAATAGATATAAAAATCAATTCACTCATCGAATATATAATCAGATAATTAACTAAAGTTTAAAAATAAAGGATTAAATTTGCGATTCAGTCTTCGAGTCATCGGTCACTTCGATGTCGTTTGGAACTCTTCCTCTTGTCTTTATGTCCGCGACTGGACTTCTGATGTGCGGAACCACTCTTCGAATCGTGTCGTTTGTATTTCTTTAAGTTTGAATGACGTGACGATCGATGAGAACTTTTGGATGGTTTTGATGACAATTTGTATGTCTTTCCAGACGAAGATGAGGACGAGGAGGGAGTGGGCGCTGATTTCGAGCTACTCGATGAGCTCGACTCACTTTCATCACTAGAAGTGGATTCGGATGAATCGGATTCGGTATCGCTTTTAATACTAGACTTCCGTTTCTTTTTGTTCTGTTTGTCAATCACTTCAGAAGCGGTGAAAGGCATTACAGTCTTTGGAATTGCCTTTAAGTGATCTCTAAGATCATCGGTCAGTCCTCCCAAACCGATAGATGTGAAGAAATTGATGGCAAATCTAGTATTTCTGGGGTCGTCCCGTGGAAAGAGACCGTCAAAAGCCTCCTGAAGTGTCGGGTCTTTAATTCGTTGGTTGAGTTTAATCAAACCCATCGATTCGCTCAACTCTTGGAATAAAATCTTAATGAATACCCGACTGGAAGATGTCGTGTCCTCTTCATTGAGTTTTATGTGAGACAAGACATCCCAAGAAATGGCGTCTGTAATGAGCAAATGTGCGAACAGTTTGGCCACATTTCGGAGTTTATTTGTCTCGAAGCGATGTATTGTGTCGTAACAACTCTTGAATATCTGAGTGAATGGTTCCATATATTCTGAATTCAGTGCACAAAACCTTTGAGCTAAGAGTCCATAGAATTTCATGTAAGTCCTCTGTTGGGCACAACAGTCGACTATCATATGGCAGAGCTCTACGATCTGACCCGGTTTTAGCTCCAGTTTCAACAGTTTATGAGCGCATTCCTCGAAGTCCAGCGACGCCTGAATTGTGAGGTATATATCTCTCCGAAGGGTTCTTAATGTGGTTTCAGTATTGTCCACAATAGCTGTCGATTCTGCGGCTTCTTCGTCGCTATCTTCCTCTTCGTCATCGTCATCATCATCACTGTCCTGTTCCCCATCCTCTTCATCAGTGGTGTCGTCGTCTAAAATCTCTTTTTTGATGGCCTTATATTTGTCTTCATTTTCTTGAAAATTGGAATCGAACTGAAAGACATTGATTTTGTCCTCATTGTCCGTCGGCTCGTCTAATGTTATCAAATGAGTGAACTGTTCTGACTCTTCAATCAGATCCAACTCAGGGATAACCGCCGGATGGTCTTTGAATTTGTCTTTTCTAATGGCAAACATCACTTCAATCATATATTGTACTCTTTTATCCAACTGTCCCTCGTGTAGGATATGCCGGAGTCTCTCGAATATGGCTGACAACCAAACCATCCATTAATTATTTGGCAAAAAGGGGTCAATAACTTACCGGATATTCCTCTGCGGGAAAGTTCCTCTAATTTAGAGCCGCACTCTTTCAGGAAAGATATGGAGACCTCGACTGAATCATTGGTGGCGTTTTCCAGGAGAAGAGTCAGTATCTCTAAGGCCACCACTTCGTGAGCCTAACATTCAAAACGATTTTCAAACGTTTCACTCAATCGACTAACACATAAACTCAAGACTTACCACTTGTTGATTGACAAGATGTGCAATAAAACGGGTGGCCGTAATGCACACCTGTTTGTCATTTCTTCGGTAACTCTTTCGGAACTGAATTATCAGTCGTTTTAGTATTAATTCACCGATTTTTGGGAACTAATCACAAATTCAGACAAAAGAACAACAAATTAGATCAACAAAAGAGTAATAATAGTATCGATTGAGGCATACCTTAGTGTTAGTGATGGCCACAAGAGTTGCGTAGACGTGGGTGAAAGTGGGCGACGCGTTCTGGGCGTTGATCACTGACCGGCACAACAGTCCTCTGCCTCTAATCAGGTTCTCTTTGAACAGTTCGCGGACAATGATGGCGATATTGGCTACGTTTACCTTGTTAATCAAACCATTAATGCTTTTCTTGAGCGCTTCCCAAGAAATTCGTTGATATTCGATACTGTTTTTGTCGGTAATGTCTTTTTGCATGAGTCTGAGCCGCGCCGGAGGTATGTATGCACCTCCTGTCCGTCCGAACAGATCCATACCGTCCTTAACTCTCTTAGTGGACGGTTCGCCGCTCTTCTCATTGCTATCACTAAGAGATTTGATTTTGTTGTTGTTGAGAGTCATGTCTTCAGAACTGAAGTCTTCTCTATTGTTACGATTGCTTCGACTTTTGACGGAATCCATATTTGAGACTCACATACAGTCCATACAAAAAGGGCACAAAAGGACGGCTCAACACTCAATACCATTGACTTAATATCAAAATATTTTCTTTCATTTCGTCCGCTTTTAATGATAACAATCTTTTAATTACTATTATTTTCATTTCACTCAATTTATCACTAATTCAATACAAAACTCTGTAAAAGTTGAGAAACAATTATTAGAAGAAACCAATCGATCGCTTATCCGACGCTTTGGTACGTCGAGTGCACCGATAACTTAATTACAGTACAACCTCTTTCACAATACAAACCTTGTTATTCACTAAATTCTGTTAAACACACCATTACTTCCAAAAACATTAAAATTAAATAATAATTCAAATCTGAATATAAGTATGAAATTAATGACGATTTCACTTCCATTACACAACTATTCATTAATAAAACTATTATTGGATGACAATTATTCTAAGGTGTATTAAAGGACTTTGAGAGCTTCAAAGTATGTACAAGGTCAATTTAATCAGACAATCACGTTGCAGGTGAATTTGGGTTTTAATAGGCTTTTAACCACTTAAAAGTTGAGCATTAAGGTAGGAATATAGAGAGGTAGAAGTATCCTGCTGAATGGTCAACTGTTTAACAAACATATGTTTCAATTAAATGCTTGAGTTAGAGACTGAGCTGTATTTTCATCACAAATCTGAGAATCAAAGCTTGTTTTGAGACTTTTTGGTGAAACTCAACTTTCACAATCATTTCATCATTATTTTTGAAACTCATTTTTTGGTGATTCACTCGAATGGACTTTACTCTACTCCGACTAATTTTATCACCAAAATCATAAATACTCTGAAAATATAGCTTTAAACTAAAAATAAATTAAAAGTATTATATCTTGTTATTACCTTATTCCGTTGTCATATTAGTTAATTTTGTCGATTAAACTAGATGTAAACTGAATTTAAATTAATTTAAACTAAAATATGCTAAATTTAATTGAACTAATAAGACGGGAATTGTGGACAAAATAGCGATTTCAGGAATTTCCACACTATTTTTTGAAAAATTGTCTGCCTATACCCCCCCCCCCCAAGAACTTGGTCTAAAAATGAGTTATTATCCCCTCCATATACCTCTCTAGAGTCGAAAACCTAGCTCATGCCCCTATTAAAGCACCTAGGAAGCTTGGGCAAGAGTATGAAATGTCTAGAATTACTAAGGTCGTGTTGGCTTCTTAATTATTAACTAGGATTTGAAAATGTTAGGTAAATGGGAAAATGGTGGGCAGCAGCCATTTTTTTCATTAAAATAGTCACCACTTTTAAGCTTTCATAACTGGGTAAAAATAAAATTTAAACTGATTTTGCCCATTTAATGTTATTTCAGTTGTTGTAATTATGACAATTTAACCAAAAATTACCCAAATTTAGAACTAAATTATTAAAAAATATATATAAATGTAAAGATGGTGCACATTATGCCAAAAAATGACTCACCCTTTACCTAAATTCTTCTTTATTATCTAATAGAAACAAAATTATTAAGCAATTGTCTCCTAAACTTCCCAGGAAGAATGTTGAAATTGGTCAGGGATTGCCAAGGTCTGAGTCCTAAGGGGGATCTAAGGGTCAAATTTGTGAAGTTAGGGTCTAGCATCTGCACTGCTTTAGATTCACAGCTACAAAACTTATTTAAAATGGACTTATTAGGATCGATTGGGATATAAGCTTGCAAGCTTATACAATATTTTAATTGCATATTGGAAATTAAATCAATCATTAATCTAATTTTCAAAAAGTACATCATAAATTCACAATAATAAGATGATACTTTCAAAATTCATAGAAGTTGCCCTAAATTGCAAGGGTGTAAAATGGGGGCAAAGTTGAACTGTAAACAGAATGACGTACTTTATGTGTAATAAAAGTCAGTTTGACGTCAGAGTCAGTGGGGAAGCAATGAATTAAATATTTTTTTGTCAAAATATTGCCATCAATTCAGACCTCAATTCAGACAGAATTTGAAAATTCATAACTTATTTGTTCTGAACAATGATTTGATTCTCTTCTAATCGATGGACTAAATGACCAAAAGAGCAATAATCGAAGCGATGGCTAATCAACAGATAATAAACGATTGGCTCAATTGCGGCATAAATTCTGAACTCGAGTTGGATTTGATTGAAAAGACATCACTTTTTGACGCAATCTTCACTTATTTTGAACATTTAAAAAGCGATGGACAGGTATTTCATTAGATTTCTATCTCTTTCTCTCAGCTCTGATCTGATCTAATGTTTTGTTCGGCAGTTATTGGAACCGATTTGTAATAAACTTTATTCGTATTATCGATCAAATGAGGACCGAATGATTCGGTTCTGTCTGTCATTCATTCCAACACTAATTGGTGTCCATATTATGAATGCAAATAATTGTTTGACGACAGAAAGCCATCCCTTTGACTCAATCGATGTCCTGCTTTTGGGGGTTTACAACCTGGAAGTAGTTGACAGCGAGGGTCAACTGGTAGAGCGTACTTTCCGACTGATGTCTTTGTCGAAGCCATCTGTATATCACGAGCCGTCAGTGCATTCTTCGGCCCAAAACCAGTCGTCTCTGTTGACTGAACACAATATTTCCAAATTGGATAACATTTGCGGTGATATTCAAATTCCAATATTCGGCCCCTATTTAGAAATGGAACAAATAGTGGCCAACAATCGCATGGATATACTGACAGTCCTGATGAAAGTCTTCAATCAAAACATCAGTTCTGTTCCCAAACAATCCTTATTTGCTTTATGTCGGATGTGCTTAAGGTCTGTATTAGTCATTGATTTCTTTTTTCCATTTTTTTCCTTGACATCAATGTTCTCAAATAAATGATTAGGTACTGCAGTTTCGGATCATTTCAGGCTTTTTAAGCTATTTTTTCCTACTTTTCCACTTCTTATTTATATATTATTTGAGTTTAAATACATTTAATTCGTTTATTTTATTGAGTCATTAAAATGAGTGAAAATAATGGATTTGTTTTTCTATATTTGTTTTAATTAGTTTTGTTTGCTTTCAATCGACAGACTCTTACGTCAAGGATCTATCAATATATCAGTTGAGAGGTTATGTTCACTAAATTTGAATACATTACTGGATTCGCATCAATCGATTTGTCGCAACTCAACCAAAATAGCGTTGAGTTCACAGTTTTTGGTTGAGTTAACGAATTCCATATACTTTTGTCTGTTTAATGACATGACAGACATCGGCTTCGAAGCACTCGAAGAGATACACAACAGAGCCGTCAATCACTTATATACAGACGTTTTGCTGGTATTCAGCACTCAATCATTTGTTTAAATATTTGTGAATGACTTCAGTCTCTCTTCAAAACAGATGACAAATGCGATCAGAAACTCGATTTTGATAAACTCTGGTCAGCCGTCAGATGGGCCGATGGGCATCAATGTTGCGCTTTCACCCACTTCTAGTACTTTGACGACCACTGGCATATCCAAGATCGCCATAACTAACGCCTCATTCAAGACCCGCAAACTTCCGGATGACATTCCAATCGTTGTCGCCTCAAACAGTTCCACTAATATTGGTCCCAATCAACTAGGACCTATCAATGAAGATAATGAAGAAAGCACGGAGAAGTCCACTAAAACCGGTGCCATTAAAGGAGTGACGGCAGGCATCGGAAAAATGGCTGTCATTCAGAAATTGAAGGAAATTAAAGATAAGAAAAGAGATTCAAATATAAGTCAGAAGAGCACTAAATATAAGGCAGAAAACGGAGATATCATCAACAATAAACTGTTAACACATGAAGACAGCGGCACAGAATATGGGTCCGACACCTCTGGCATATCAGACACTAAATTGTCGTTCTCTGAAGAGACAATACCTCTGAATGTCTTGAATCAGTCGAAGGCATACTTCGATTCAAATGAGGACAATATGAGTGACTCGAGTCGTAACAGCTGTGAGAACAGTGCGAAAGTGCCTCTCGTTTGTGTCAACACCGACTCAATTAAACATAATAACGACACTTCTGTTAAAGTATAATATAATTCAAACCAAATTTAGAGTATATTTTGAAAAAGCAATATTTTAGTCTAAATATAATAATCGCATATTTTTTAGTTTTAATTATTTAAATAGAAATTCGACCCAAACTTCTATCAGTCGTTTGTCAAACAATAATCCGTTTCTGCGGTCAAAACCGAAATTCAGTTTTCCATTGAATGTATGGTTTGGCTGACCTTCACTTGGTCCTTCACTGATCTGAAGCCAGTTGGAGAAGAATGTGTGCCACAGAACTACTGGTGCTTTAAATTGAATACTGTAATAATATATACAATACATAATTGAAAAGCCATCAGATATTAATCGTAATCATAAATAATGTGTTGGAAATCATTACTGTATTAATAGTTGTAAATAATATTCACTCAGAAATTAATAAACAGTTGAATCAAATGAATTCCAAATCGTTTATCAGTTTATTTGAAGGAATGACGGAATAAATTAAACGCTTTTTTTCTTAAGTCAAACAAAATATAAATAAAATAACTTTTATTTGATTGCATTTCGTCTTTAATATCACAACTCGTCTTTCAAAAGAGTGTACCGATTCCTCGACGGCGCCAACTTTGCAAATGTCGACTCTGGAGGACTCGTCTGACCCTAAAACCAAACAAAAGGCAAATTAAACATCAAAATAGTTTTGAGGTTTTGCTAACATTTTGTGCTTGAATCTCATTGGTGGTTGGGTCGGGTCCAAAATGGAACTCCCGGTGAAGTTTTCCCGAATATAAATCTTGAATGAATTGTTTGAGACTTCCGGGAATTCTATACAAAATTAATGTTTAACGAACAGATCGATTAATGGAGTGCTGGGAAGCCTTACAACAAGTCCTTGAAATTAGGGTAGAGATACATATGTCGGAAGCTGTCGATTGCTATCAGCGGTAAGTCTTTCTGAGCTTTGCCCAAATGGTGCAAAGGATGGGCAAACTTAACGCCGTCGGCGATCAAAAAGTTGACATTTCCTGACTCAGAGAGCAGTTCCGTTTGAACCACTTTACTGTAGAGATCAATACTGTGCTTATCGTCAGATGCGTGAAATAATATTACGAAAGGCAGTCCCTCTTCTGTCAATTCTTCTGCATTTTCGAATGTGATCTCTCGGACCAAAGGAATGCACTTATCGGTAGCCCAAGTGCTCAACTCGTCGTATGAGTGCATAACTCCAGGATATGACAAATCTTTGAGGTCGGGCTTCATTCGCGACGGTTTGAATACAACAGACAGAGACTTGCCTTCACTTAAATGGCTGTGAGAGGGATCACCCGTAACCCAATAGAAAGAGCAGTCGTCCCGCAAATCAATGGAAACCTTTCGGAATAAATTATATTCTTGTATGGAATTGGGGGCGGCGTTGGAGTATGCGATCAGTGAAGCCTTTGATTCGTCCAATTTATTAAACTCATCCAAATTGTCAATGTGTTTAATGGGATCTTTAAGCAGATCTTTCACGTGTTGGACAATGGCGTCAGTACTGCGTTGTCCGCGGAATTCGCGTTTCATTACTTTGCCGTTCATCAGGAGTTTGAGTGTCGGGTATTTTGTTATATGAAAACGTGTTCCCAAAGAGGCTGTCATTCGCAACAAAAGACAATTACCTCAAGACATCAAATCAAAGGATAAACACATACTTTCGTGTTCGCAGTCAATTTTGCCGAACAGTACTCTTCCCGGTTCCTAAAAATTCAAATCAAATTAAGACAATTATCTTTTGGAAAGGCTTCCATTACGGGAAACTCCTGCAGGACTTTAGCTGCAGATTCTTCGAAAACAGGGGCTAAGATTTGACTGAAACGACACCAATCGGCATAAAAGTTGAGAAAAACCAATTCATGTTTGGCTGAAATCCAATTAACAATTAAATTGAATGGCATTTAATGGGTTGACTCACAGGTGTATTCATCGAAGTTATTGGCATTCAATTGAACAACACTTGCCTTCGACTCACTAACTGATGACAATATAAGGCACTGGAAATACACATTTAAATCAGGATTCGAGCCTTTAATTCAATTCTTACCAAAACTAAAGAGCAGTGAATTAGTTGACAAAACGATTGCTTCAAATAATTAACGGATGTCTTGACTAACATTTTATTATAAATTTCATTAAAAATGTACTAAAAATTTAATGAATAGTCTATTAAATGACATTCAATGGTCTGAAGAGACAGTCGATAAAACCGATGAATGATTTAAATGAACGAAGAATTTGTGTGAAATTCTGGAGAAAAATAGAGAGAAATAGAAAAAAATCACATTAAATGAGGAGTGAAATGAGTTTAGGATAACATCAGTTGAAGGCAGGAATCTATACCTAAATATGAAGAATACCTAAAATACGTGTAACTAATGTTTGCCATTCATTCACTACTTTTTCCATTATTTTAGTATTTATTTTGTATTTCAAACCAATAGCAAATATAATTGCTTTCCAATGGTTTGCCAAACAATTCATAAGTAAATTACGAATAAAATGATTATTGTATTCAAACTCACCTATAATTTGGTTTCCGATTTTCACTCTCTTTTCTAATTCAATGTTTTCCAAATCTCTTCAAATCAAAACAAATTATGCGATTTTGTACTGATTTTAAACTTTAATACTTTAGTCGATAGTCGAGTATAAATAGGTAATTCAAATTCAAAAGATAATACAAATATTAGATTAAAAATTAAGTTCAAATCTATTTGGAATCGATGTTTAATTAATATAAACATAAGTTATGATTGGATTCACTCAACACTAATATGCTTTCAATGCAATCAATCGGTTGTGCAATCATTTCACTCCCATTTAATTTCCCGTTTTTTCAGCCAATAATCTTTTATTTTTCATTCTTTTAACGTTCTATTTGGACAGTAATTATCGCTTCAATAGAGAATCATTTGAATATTACTGTTTGGTACACAAACAACATTACGAAACTTGAAGATAAGGTTTCGATTGTTTATGAATTTATTCAAGATCTTCAAGTTCAATATTTCTTGCTTTTACAGTTCAACATTCAAGATTATTTTCCAAATATTTTATATTGTTCTGACCGCTGCTTATTATTCTTTTGGAATAATTAAGTGAAGAATATTTATTAAAATTAATTTCTTTTTTAAGTGAATGTATTGGAATGTATGGGTTTTTGTGAGTCAACCGTCCCTTCAGTGCAGACGTATTGCAAGTTTAGGCGCAATATTGACGACAAAAGTGTTCGCGCTTTTAGACATTCATTCAACAAAACTGATTGTCTGAAAGACATCTACTTTTTGTACATCACTTGAGATCAAAGAGGAAGTCAACTCGAATTTGCAGATATGTTTGAGGCACGACTTATTCAAGGAAGTATTCTGAAGAAGATTTTGGATGCCATCAAAGATCTGGTGACAGACGCCAGTTGGGACTGCAGTCCGAATGGCATGTCTTTGCAGGCCATGGACACCAGTCACGTAAGTCTGGTCTCTGTCCAACTCAATGGCGACGGCTTTGATAAGTATCGTTGCGATAGGAATGTGACGCTCGGAATGAATTTAATCAGGTATTCCTCCACTTCCTCCGACTATCAATAATTCATTTGTGGCCACAGTTTGTCAAAGATTATCAAATGTGCGGCCAATGACGACACCATTACTATTAAAGCCGGCGATGAAAGCGACAAAATTACGCTTTTATTTGAGGCACAAAGTAATTGATCCCTAATCTGTTTGTCTGTCTTTGAATTTTGATTAATTGTTGGTCTATTCAGATGAGGCCGAAGTCTCCGAATATGAGATAAAACTAATGAATTTGGATTCGGAATATTTGGGAATTCCGGTCAGTATTTCTTAGATTGTGTTGGAATCAATTGTAATTGATTTGTATGAAAAGGACACCACTTATAACGTGACCATCAAATTGCCGGCAAATAAATTTCAAAGAATTTGTCGCGATTTGAGTCAAATCGGAGACGCGGTTACCATTTCCTGCGCAAAAGACGGCATCCGTTTCGCGGCCAGCGGTGACTTAGGGTCCGGTTCTATTCGGTTGTCCCAAACGGCAAATGCAGACAAACCGGATGAAGCGGTCACTATTAGTATGCAGGAGGCTTTGTGTCAGTCCTTTGCACTCAAGTATTTGAATCACTTCGCAAAAGCAACGCCACTCTCACCGCAGGTCACGCTCTCGATGTCACCCGACGTGCCTTTAGGTGAGAACCGCTTCAATAAGTTATAGATTTTCATTAGACATTTGTGACACTACCAGTGGTTGAGTACAACATAAGTGATAACGACGATGAAAACCCGTCCACTATTGGATTCATTCGCTATTATTTGGCGCCGAAGATCGATGACGCAGACGAATAGATCCATTCTTAACTTCAATGGTTGCCAAAGGAAGCAGTCATTGATTGTCACCTGTAATCACTTTTAAATAATTTCATTTTAAACTTAATCTTTATTTGTCTCAACATTTGATTAATTATTAAATTGATTAACATTTGAAACACACAAAACAAAAGTCAATTCATTAGAATTTGAAGTTTTAATAGATTTAATAATTGATTAATAGCTTAATATCATTAAGTGATTGCATTTTACTACACAAATGACATTAAATTATACAAAATTAATGCAAGTTTTGACATATGGTGTAAAACAAATGGTTTATAATTGAAAATAAATTCTTGAAAAAAAATCTTTTGAACAATAATTTTGATCAAAAATGCATTCATTAAAGACTAAAGTGATTGCATTTAAACGAATAATACATAAGATTTAGTGAAACATTTCACTAATGAAGAGATCAATAGTTTTATAAGTATTTTGTGGAAATTAATCGATTTTAATGAACTTAAGCTCTGAAATGTTAAAGACAGGAATCAGAGACTTCTTTGAATGCAATTATTTTTGATTTAAATATTTAACAACAAAAAAATAGTTAATAACAAACGATTAGGCATTCAATTAATAACAACGTTTGCAGTCATTTTTTTAAAACTAAAACAATATTCAATTGAATTATGCGTTTAACTAATGATTGGTTTATAACTTCACTTAAATTATTTATTAGACAATAACACAGACTATAAGACTAGTTATGCGATAAAAGTTACAAAAACTATAATTAAAGCCATTTGTTTGAAGCAAATAATAGTTTTTCATCTTTTGATTTAATCTAAAATTGAACTTTTGATCGACCGGTGCTTTCAATCAAATCAAACGAATTACAAACTTAAAAATTATGGCAATAATTATAAAAATTGAAATAATGTTGAAAATTATATAAAAGTCTAAAAATCAAAATAATTGTTCGAATGTTCTTAAATGTGGCTCAGATTGAGTTCAGAGGAGTGGTATAGTTCAGGTGATCTCTAAGAAGTTCATAGACTTTAATCTGTTCGTCTGGTTTAAGCCTCAGAATTAAGGACAATAGCTTTGAGGGGTTGGGCGCTCGAATGAAACTGGAAATGTATACGTTTACAAAAGTTGCCATCAGATACTGACAGTCGAATCGGTCCACTATTCCGCCGTGACCTGGAATTATATCTCCGAAGTCTTTTATCTTAAAGGCTCTCTTGAAGCCACTGGCGAAAAAGCCTCCGAACGGACCGATTATGGAACTGAACAAAGACAGTGATAACGAGTGCAAAACGAAGGGATACATCGTTACAGTCAACGGAATTTTGTACTGAAATCAACGCACAATTAATAAACAGTTTAATTGAAAGTGATTTGTGAGGCCTTACGGGTAATAATCGGTCAAAATATCCCAACTCTAGAGGTAAGTGGTATTCAGTCAATTGGAAAAGTGGAGACGGAATGCAATCCATTGTAGTCCTCTCCAAATCTTCAGAGTATTCAATGGGACAGACGAAGTATTTGTACTGACATAAGATGTGAGAAAACTGAACAACCGATTAGAAAATTCATTAACCCATTGAAAACATTCATTATTTACAATCATTCCAAGAATAACAGTGAGAACTCCTCCGCCAATAAAGCCCTCCCATGTTTTCTTTGGTGACAGCTTTATAAGAGGGGTTTTTCCAAAGAAGAAGCCGAAGAGGTAGGCCATCACATCATTACAAACAATCATCGAAACCGGAACTATGAACCAAATGAGTCCTTCGAACATATTCTGAAGAATAAGATATGATTGGGTGACGACTATCAGTAAAGTTACGTGAGTCCACGCGAACTGTAAGCACAGGTATTAATTGCTATTCATTACATTATTGGGCGAATCAATACCAGTGAGAATTGTCTCATATAATATCTCTTAACCAAACTCAGGACAAACCAAACAAATCCAACCAAATATAGACAAAAAGAGATGAATCGATGGTATGTCACCAGTGGTCGCATAAAGTTCTTCATTCAATTTAACACATTAGTTGAAAATCATTAACAAATGGTTTATAACTAACAGTTCTGTGCAGAAGAACTCCGAAATAGTCGACGAGACTTTCGCCATAGAAAAAGTAATTGGAAGCAATCAGCATATACCAGGACAAAGACCGGAACCAGGGCAATCCATGCACTCTATATACTGAATATCCAATGGCTATTATCTCTTGAAAACACTTGACCTGAACACACAGTGTCTGACAAAGCAAAAGGAGGTTTCAGTCAATTTCAATGCATAAGACGAGCTAAACATACCGTAAACATGAGGGCCAATGGACCCAAATATATGATTAGACAAAAGCCACTGACCATAACACATGTGAATATGGTTCTGACCGCATAATTTCGCCATCTTTTCTCAACCAATTAACAATTACTTATTATTCAACAAAAAATCAGTTAAAATTAGGTACTTCTTTGGAAGTGTTGACAAAATAGAATCCATGATAACATTGATTTTGTCGGACGCCTGCGGCAACTCTTTGACAAACTCTTCGATATTTGTCTCGTCAGGCATTCGGTCGTCTTCGGAGTCAACTCCTTCTGAACTCATTTTCCTCAATGAAGGTTTCGTTTGACTATCTTTAAGACCAGTCTATTGTTCCACAGATCCAAACCCGGGAAAAGATCGGGGGGACAGGTATTAGAATAATTTGAATTAAAATTCACATTAATTACAACAAAAACTTATAATAAAATCGATAAAAAATAAAACAAAAAGCTATTAAATAATTGGTTTAGATTTAGAGATAAGAGAAGAGGAAAATATTTGATATAATATAAAAACTAATCTTTCAGATTAATTGACAGAACTGTCGATATATAAACACTTATTCTGTGCTCACAGACTGTTTTCCCAATCGATTCATTAATAATTAGTTTTTAATTAAAAAATTAATTGGAAGTGAAATAACGTAACGATAAGTAAATGAGGAGAAAAACATTGAACACAAAGATATTTACATTTAATTCTTCGGCGACTCCTAAGGGATTGCGTTGTCTTAAGTCAGACATCAGTAAAGATAAGCAAAAGATAACAAATCTTAACAAATGGTAAACACAATCGTATTAATAGTCTGTATTGAATGCGCTTTTCATTTGTTTGTTTTATTGAATTAATCGCCAAAAGTGTCCAAAGATTGAAGACTTTATTCTGAACCAAATGTCAGAAAATTGATTTAATTTGATGTTTACTGAGAGGCGGGTTTTGGCTCTCATTTCATGTAAACAACACATCAATTACGTCTCCATTGCTTTCCTTTCAAACAAAATGATTGACATTTAAATTGGTTTCAATTTGGAGTCAATTGCTTTCAAAGTACTCCAAATATATTCAAATATATGCAACACTTTTTCATTATCTATTAATTATTATATTTTCTGAAACACTAAAAACAAATGGTTTTCATGTTTGGTTCTTTTTGTTGACAAACTTTTATTTGAACTTTTAATTGCAAACAAATGAGGAAAAGTTTCAAAAATATTAGCAAAATATACCCATTAACTAAAATGCAGTTTCCTCGTTCAAATTTTCCTAGTTATCTCTGTTTAAAAGTTACATTCGCAAAAAAGCACAGTTCCTAATAATCTCATCATTTTGCTAATTTAAAATTCAGTTCAAGCCTTTTTTGAATCAACAAGATCATTCAAACTTGACCCACAAGTTATTCAACTTTAACGGAATATATTTAGAGGGAAGACATCACTTGACTTGTGTTGAGTCCAGTTATTGTGAACCTTGATTATTGCGAGTGACAAGACTGTTTGACTCCCAGTTCATTTCAGTGACAAACTTCAATGGAAGGTCTGGTAGTGAAAGATATTTATCTTTTGTTTAAATACATGTAATCCCATTGGAATGGCATTGCATTTAAATTCAAAGACATTTAACTGATCTCAAAGTTTTTTAATTTCATTCAAATTAAAATATTTGGCTTTTATTGACTAAAAAGTTATTCTTCGGTTCGAAAACTAATCGATTGATAAAAATATTGGATTGACTGTAAAAAAGTGGCCAAAAGTAGTGAAACAAATTGATGTCTGATTTGTTTGAGAATTGATTCAATGATGGGATGTAGTAGTGATGCGAATGTCTGTGCAAATGAAGAGCTGCCATAAGAGGTGAGGAGAGGCTATTCCATCAGTTGGATGGAAACATAGCGAACATCCCTATTCTAACGCACTATTGGCTGAATTGTGAGCAGAGCTGAGCTGCTGTGCGATCGAGAGAGCACTGGTCTGACTGAGCACTGACTGAGACGTTCATTGCTTTACTGTTTGGGTTAGTGTTGAGAAAATGGCGAACAATCAGATGATTGCCAGCGAGTGTCCGACCCTTTGCAAAAAAGCCCGACTCGACTGTCCCGAAGTGACTGAATCGCGACTCACACCCGATGGTCACGATTCGAATGGTCTGAGATCTGACCAGAACTACCTCTTGGAGGCATTCGGTGAGTAAACTATTGATTTGAATGGATGTCTGCTTTTGACGTTTTGCTCGTTTTATGCGTTCATTCAATGTTTGAATGCATTGAATGCCACGCATTTGAAAACCAATACAAACCCATTACTCGCGCCCCACAACTGCACAGCCATTTGCCACCGGCTCTCACATTCACTCATTTCCCCATTTTATCACAAATCCATTTTATCATTTCAATCAACTTTTTACCACTAATTCATTAAATGAAATTAAATTTGATTTGAATTAATTTTTCTTAATTTAAATCAATTAAATGACACTTTTTGTGTTGCGATGTCATTTATGTCAATGTTTACCATTCATTTGGGACGTCTTCGTCGGCCAATCAGTCGACTGATAATGAATGCAATGAAAAATATAAATAAATTGAGACCTAATTATTGTATGCAATGATTGAATAATTGATTTTAACCGAAATATTTTCATTTAATCCCCGATTAGTGTCGTCTTCGAGCGATGCGGAGATAATGAGTTGCAGTGATTCGGGATTTGATTCGGGGTTTCAAGAATTTATATCCAATATTAGTAATAAAGACAGCGATTCCGCCAATTATGAGAGTAGTTGTCATTCAAATAGCAATAAATATACGAATAGTCTGTTCATAACGACGACCACAAGCGGACAACCGGTTGACAAAACGCACAAATCAATGACCGGCGCCGAACAGTTGGATGTCGGGAACAGTTGTTCTGCTGAACAGAATGTCGAGTATGAATGCGATGACGGCGCCAGCGATGTGTCAGACCTGTCGTGTGTCAGCTGTTTGTCAGACATGAGTGGACAGCAGTGGAAACCGATTTCAGGTCCCGTGGCGTGGGTTCACAAACAGATGTGTAGCGGAACGGACCCCAGAATTATATTGACTGAAATGGTTGCCGACAATACTCTGATTCCCGACAATTTAGACAATTTGACCCTTTGGAGGATTATTGTCAATATGCTGTCCGAACCCCCGCCGCGCAAAAAGATACTAAATGTCAACACTTTAGACGATTGCGTTCGACTCATCCAAAAATGCAAACGTATTCTGGTCCTGACCGGCGCCGGAGTAAGCACTCTATCCATTTATTCTTCATTTTAAGTTTATTGAAGACATTTAACTTTACTATTGACTCATTAGGTGTCCGTCTCGTGTGGAATACCCGACTTTCGGTCTCGGGATGGCATTTATGCGCGACTGAGTAAAGACTTTCCTGATCTGCCCGACCCTCAGGCCATGTTCGACATCCATTATTTCCGTAGAGACCCCCGACCTTTCTTCAAGTTCGCAAAAGTTAGTCAACTGTCAAATGTATTGAAGCCTTTTCTAATCTATGCTGTAATGTGCAGGAAATCTACCCTGGTCAATTCGAACCATCGATCAGCCATAAATTCATTCGTATTTTGGAGCAGAAAAACAAATTACTGCGAAATTATACCCAAAATATCGATACTTTAGAGCAGACGGCAGGTATAGAGCGGGTGATCACATGTCACGGGTCGTTCGCAACGGCCACCTGCACCCGATGTAAGCTCAAAGTCGACAAAGAATTCATCAAAAAAGATATTTTCGAACAAAAAATACCCAAATGTCCCGATTGTCCGGAAGATAGTGACGAAATGGCTGTCATTAAACCGGTATTTTAAAGATGTCTCATATTTTCAGACAATTTATTCATTAAAATGTTTCTTTTGACAAAAGGATATCGTATTTTTTGGTGAAGGGTTGTCCGATGAGTTTCATAGCGCAATGTCTCACGACAAGGATGAATGTGATTTACTCATAGTTATGGGTTCTTCATTGAAAGTGCGTCCGGTGGCACTCATACCCAGTTCTATACCCGAAAAGGTTCCACAGATTCTCATAAATAGAGAACCTTTGAATCACTTGACTTTTGACGTCGAACTTTTGGGAGATTGCGATGTCATTGTCCGACAACTCTGTGAGAGGTATATCTTCTGGGTCTCTCTTTTTCAATATTTGCCTAATTGCTCATTCATTTAAAGATTGGGTACGGAATGGATTGACTTTTGTCAAGGGGTTAAGTCTTCGGAAAAAACGAGTGAATCAACTAAATTAGAGCCGAAAAAGTCGGACGAAATTTGTTTGGAAGTTAACAACAACTCGACTTCAGTCAACTCTTCTCTGCCTTTCGCTTTCAATTCGACTGTCAATGAGCTGAGAGTTTCAGACCATAACTCATGTCATTTGAACGAAAAAACTAATGCAAACACTGACTCAACCCTTATCCCAGACTCAACAGAGTTAGAAGACCCTAAACCCAGTGAAGAGAGAATCGCATCACAACTGACCGGTATTTTCATTGGTTTTTATTAAAAGCAAACCAAAACTAATTTAAAATAATGTTTTAGACGACAATTATCTGTATTTCCCTCCGAGTCGTTATATCTTCAAAGGCGCTGAAGTTTTTGACAGCGATTTGACGCCAAACCTCACCAACAATAATATCAGTGGTGAAGAGATTAGCGAAGACTCAAATAGTTCTTTGTCGGCGTCATCGCTGTCGACGACTCCCTGTTCCTCTTCGTCTTCATCGCTGTCGACGACCGACTCGTTATTATCTCCGGTAAACTCAAACAATTGTAATACAACCGAAACATTTGCCGAAACCAATTCGTTAGAATCAAAGACCTGTTCTTCATATCCGATAAATGACACAAATTTTTCATCTCCTGAATCAGAAATACCTAAAACATAATGTTTTGGTAATTAGTATTTCGACGTTTTTTAGAACTTTTATTTGCTATTTATTATGTTTTCTGTGATTCACACAAAAAGATTCAAAACAAAAAAATGTTTTCAATTGAAAAATAATAATAATATTGTTAATAATGCTCACAATTTTTAATCTTTAATTGATTTTATTGATCTCTTTTCCTATTTGAGAGTTTTAGGTATTTCTTTATAATTATTATTATTATTATTGAAATGTAGAACAATTTGAGAGTTTATGCCATTAATTCGTTTAAGTAGTACTCCTCCTGTCCTCTCAATCTCATCGGTGTTTCGGTCTTTTTGTCGAAGCAATTGAACCGATGTCTCAATTGCTTCACATCTCTTTAAAGTCTTAATTATGAGTTTAAAAACAATATAATTATTCACTTTTAAGTAAATTCATATTCAAATGTTATTCGATTTTTTTTGTTTCGTTTCATCTCTTTTTTTAAAAGGACTAAGAAGTAAATCAATCATCAATTGTATAAATAAAATGTCATTTTATCGCATTTGACAAAAGCATTGAACAGCAATACAGTAAACGCTTCGTTCTCTAAATTATTTACATATATTTACAGTACAAACAAAATGTTTATTTCATTGATATTAAAATTATTATTATTATTGTAGTGTTTTTAATAATAATTTAACGATTTTTATGTATTTATTATTAATTATTATAAGAAATCTGTAAATTTTCAATGTGTTGTCATTTGTTTTTCTAATTTATTCATCGATTTATTCGGTTTGAGGTTTAGGTGAATCTCTCATCTAATCTAAACATACCTTTAAATACATTTTAAACTATTATTAAACACTTCTTTTGTTATTTAGGCTGATATCTGATCCAAAGATATCTTAGCTCTGATTATCTTCTGATCAAATTTAAAAATATATGAGAATTTATTGTTTCGATTATCCAATAATAAAATTATTTACTTATTTATTGTTTTTTTAATTTGTTTTGACTTTCATTTCATCAGTAAATTGACTCAAAAATACTTTTCTATTTGATCTGCAATTTATGAATATTGACAACATTTGACACTTTCTGTCTGCAAAAGATTTCATATTTTTTATTCATGTTTTATTTACTCTGAGTGACCATGGTTGATCTTCTAACCATTTCAGTGAAATTGCCTCGAGTGAGGTCCGCAAATATTGAAGCCGAAACAATTATTGCCTCATATATTATGTTTAACGGACTTTATTTTGGGGAAATAGTGACAACAAGCAGTGTTTAGAAAGATGAACCCTCGTTATATCCTTTCTGCTATCACTATGTCCGGACAATTTATCAGTTTTTATTAAGGATTGAGTGTCCGGCCATTTAATTACTGTGAATACCAATATTTAGTAAAAGTTATAAATGGGAGGTCGGGTATTGTAAGAAAAGTTAAATGTTCTCCTTGCTCAAACAGAATCTTAAATATATAAAATGCATTTATGCAATGGCTTGAGTAGTAGTCATATAAAAGGTTTTAAAAATTGGAAATATGAGGCCTACACTAATTATAACATCCTGGGGTATATAGTAATTGAATTTGGAATACACTGAATGCAACTTTCCTTTATAACCAACAACTTCTAGATCCCAAATCCGCTTCCATAGACATTAATGTTAAAATTGGTCCCTTATAATCAACTTTTGTTTAATCAACACTATATTAATGTCACTCTAATAGGAAACTATACTAAAACCAATCCGTTATAATCAACAAAAAAGTTTCCAAAAACTGTAAAACAATATCTTTTTTCCTTTAAAACACGTGAATGTATTTTTCAATTGCTTTGACAAAAATGAAAAAATTATCGGTAAATAAAAGACCTGCAGACGTGCTGTTTGCCCCTTCGGGTGTAGGAGCTCTTATCGGCACTCCTCTGTTCAGCACCGTCGCTTTTATTCGCCTCCACCACCGCCCACAGGGCGGACATCTGGATCTCCCT
>JAQIWP010000135.1:0-38018 GCA_034695525.1 Euzetes globulus
CTCTCTGGCTCTCTCTCTCTCTCTCTGGCTCTCTCTCTCTCTCTCTCTTTCTTTCTTTCTCTTTCTTTCTTTCGCTCCCTTTCCTCCCTCTCCACAACGGATCACTATTTTCAGTAGTTGTTGGATATGAGGGGTTGTGGCTGTGATTACATGTTATTTAGTTGTCGAGCAGTGTATTCCCTCTCATTAATTCATATATTATTACTGTTTTGTACAATAAATTGAGAGCAGAGCGTATTTTTCTTCGTTATCGTATTGTGTCGTTGAGTGTGCCGTCAGTATTGAGTGAGAGATAGAGAAAGAGTAGAGAAAAGTAGCAAAAGATAGAAAGAGAGAGAAAAGAGAGAATGAGATCTCATTTTATAGTTTTGTAGTTGAATTACGAAATACACGAAATGTACTTCAACTTCAGTTATACTCTTTATATATTAGTATTGGTTATATATGTGCTCTTTTAATAATTAATTGCGTTGGATTGAGTGCTTATATATGGTTAGGCCTGTGCTGTACATCAGATGCAGTGTTCACTTGATTTGAAAAGCTCTCTTCACAGTCTCCTCAGTTTCTCCAATTTCTAGTTTGTTTGTGCATCGCGTGAATGTCTTGTGTTAAACGAATAACTCAGTTAACAGAGTATGGCATCCGTTGCCATCCGAACCCATTGCCAAACCATTCCATTGCTTTCCATACACTTATAAACATTATATACTATACTAAGGACTGACAACATATAAAAATAATACATAACTCCAATACCTAATACAATAAGAGAGTGTGTATATCAATATATAGCAGATCCATAGCACCAGTAGTAATGCAGCCGTACATCCATAGATGCTGGCAAACAATCAGTGCATCTCATCCTGAATATCGCATCAGAGCTCTGCACGAAATGCCATTTCAATAAAGCATTTGATGTCATGTCAGGACTTTAATATAGTTTTGTTCATCTCTTTTACTCTATTTATATATAGATATTGAGTGCGAATCTCTTTGTTGACTATTATTACATCTATTGCTTATATTTGACGTCTATTCCGGTACCGATAATTGAGACACACAATAGTCGCAAAATAATCACAATAAATATTATCCAACATTTTGGCCTTTTTATCGCCAAAAATTTACTGTTTTTCTCCCGGATCTTAGTATTGGTTTCATTGTTTGATTTGTCGATTCGATTGAGTTTAAGCCCAAACTCAACGCCAATAATATTAAAGGATCGGAAAAACAATAAGAGATCGCATGAAAGGGAAAAACTAATACCAAAAACTGTATATTTTGTTATGTTATTAATGCCAGTGTTTTCTGGGATCTAATGACTAAGTATTGGCTGATTTATGTACTTTGATATTCTAAATAACAACTTTTTATTAGTTTTATTAGTGTTTTATCAGTAGCTAAACCTCCAGTTCATTATCAGTTATCGAGGCATATATTGCCTTATGGTTTGGTAAGGCTCTGATCACAAGAACTCTATCAAAGCTATCAAATATTATTCGGATCAAAGTTTTATTATGATATTCTGTACGCCATTCGCTATAATATTATTGGCGAACAAGTATTGTTCGGAACAGAACAAGTGATAGACTATTGGAGGCAATAAATTGCCATAAAATGTATTTAACTTTCAGTTATGTTTGATAACAATTTTAAGATATTGAACCCAACAAATAAGTTATCATTTTATAACCTATTGCTTTATTTGCTTCATATTTGCTTTCGAAAACATTTGCCTCCTTTGATAGCCGGTCCCTAATCGTCGATAAGTCATAAATTTTTTCCTCACATTTCTCTGAATTGCGTCAATAATCAAATATAATTATAAACCGAATATAAATTTATTGCAAAATTTATCAATAAATCTAAGCATTAGTTTTGCACACATTCTGTTCCTTCGATTGTGAGTCACCTCTTTTCGAGCTCTCCATCAGTAATCAACAGGTAGAGGCAGTCAGTGCACAGGCATTGCTTACACAAAGAGAGGCAGTCAGAAGCCGAACTGCAAAAAATCTATACGAGAGAAGCTGCAATCGGTTTTGAGACCACCCGGCCTCTAATGCTCTTTTGTATGCCGATTGCCGCACACCTTCCCATCAAACGTATTGTATTTATTGCTTTACAGCTCTGCAGACTCTACTGTTATCTCTATCCTTATGTTGTGCTTACATATACTGTAAGTGTATTTTTTATATAAGAGTACACATCGATCGGATTGGTCTCTAACTTGTATTTGCAATTAGTTATTATAAACCAAAGCCCGACAGGAATTCTTGTCGTATGATTGAGAACTAATCAAACTCTCAAATTCAATAATTTATTACAATATTTCTTGGTATTTATTTTTAATCTTTTTAATTACATAAAATGTTTAACACATTCACTCATTGTTCAGTTAGACATTGGAGGCAAACATCTATGGGTTTGAAACATCGACTGAAACCTTTTTTCAGTTCTTCTATTTTTTATGTTAAGCATTAGTTTTAAAAATAGTTAAATTTGTTTAGCACTAAAATGTTGTTAAAAAGTATGTTCTCAAGAGTTACGCCCAAATCATTCATATATATAAAGTGAAAAGTTGTATAACTAATAAGTTATCCATTAGTTTCCGAGTAATAGTTTCGCAAACATTCCGAAAGCAAAATAATAAAAAAAAACTAAAGACTAATAACAATATTTTAAATACAAATTTTCCGAATTTGTAAACTTTTACTGTAAGTGTTTTCAGACTTCTATTTGATTATTAAGAGATTATTTACGATTGAATTTCCACTAAAGTAACACTTGTTTTCACTTCTTTTTTATTTCATTGTCTGCTTTCATCTGATCTCTATTTGTCAGTCCTCCCTCTCCCCCACACTCTCACTCCTGCCTTCTATTTATTTTCATTCAAAGTGGATCAAGTCTTCGGATCGAATTTTTTTTAAAGAATTTCAACTTTTATTCAGATCAGTTTTGTTGAAACTTCATTAAAATATCTATTGAAATGTTTTCATTCAAAACACACATTAATATCTAAATATAAAAATTAGTTTGAATTTGGCATAAATTAGTGAAAGTCTGTAAATAGGTTTCAATTCAAACATAAGCCAAATATGAATTAAGTAAAAAATGAGATTTTAGTCAATTGTATAGCCATTACCTCCGATTCCAAATTAGAATCCATTTGAAAAATCAGTTCTTTGTGTGGTTTGAGAGATAGTGCGGCGCAACTGATCTGCAAATACGAGTTCAAACAAATGGAAGAATTGGTTTTTGAATGGAGTAAAAAGTGGTGGTATTTACGCAATACATTTACCAAATTTGCTGGTTTGTCTGGTGGTTAACCAGAGTATATGAGCGCCTAATGTTTATGCCATGTGCTGTAGTGTGTAAAATTATATGAAATTTTTATTCTGGCGAGTGATTCGGTAGTTGTGCTGTGCTCTGGTCGTCGTGTTCATTGTGGCGGCTTATCTGCAAATATGCTGTCTTTGCCTTAATGTGCTTTAAATTTCACTTTTCATATGTTTTCACTGCTATTTAAAAACTTTTAGTTTCGCTTTTTTGGATATCTCTTTTTGGCTTTTGATTCGGAAGAATATTCGCTAAAACTATTCGGCTGAAAGTCTTCAGTTGATTCCCTACACCCGTTCACATTTCAATGCATTTAACATTAGTTTTGATGATTTGTTATTTGCTCTTCTCTTTGACAACAAATTATTTAAGTACGCGTCACATAATTTGGCTCTACTAACAAAATACAGTCAAACCCTCTACAAAAAAATGTTTCAAATTCTGAAAGATTCAATTTCAGCGATTACAATAAAATACAATTAATTTGCAAACAATTTTTAGATTATATCTAATAACTAATAACAGAATTTTGTTTTATTAGCAAATTATTTGAAATATTAATAAAAATTTTAATATTTATAGTAAAGATATAAATTCAATACATGTTTATAATGGGTTTATCGCTAATGAACCGTATATTAGGTTTCAATTACTGGGAATTGATATACAGAATACAGAATAAATTGATGTCAGAGCAGATTACTATCTATTGAATATAGAATTTCAAACAATTGACTGATACTGATATCAAAGCTATTACCACATTGAATGATGCGCTCCATTAGAATACCGGCCAATTTAGAAAGTCTTTAATGATTAAGTTGTTCCTGTTCGTCTACATATGCAATACACATATTGAAGTTTCGAAAAAAGTATTGAAATTTTTTTCTCTCTTTATTTTCATTCACATAATAATAATAATGTTTGACAAAAATGATCAATGAATTGAATTGAGATAGCCTATTCGCATGCTTAGCACAGCCCGTTGTTAAGTCCGTGCACTCTGGTCTATGTGTGCCATCAATGGTTCACAATCCCACCCACTTTCTTAATGATTACACTTTTTTGAAAAGTTCTTCTTCTCTGATGATTATGATTGCAATCATTAAATATGTTATTCAGTATTACAATCACAACACAAACGAAATATAAGACTTTAATCTGAATGTGTCTCTCAGTGAGGCTCTAATTGTACGCTTGATTTCCGTCTATTCGTCTTAATATTCAAATCTAATCTTTCATTAATGTTATGCTGAATGTGTAGTACTTTGTTTAGAAGAGAGGACCGACTGATTTGTTAGTGCTTTTGGTGCCAAATAATGATATTGTCTTGTATTGAGTGCACGCTTTGCCGAACTCGGATTTGGCTGTTCTCTCATCACAATTTGCAAACGTCGAGCAAATTACTCGAGGACTCGACTATCAAATTACTGAGCGATACAATCACATCAGATCAGTAGATATTACTGCGCTTTTAAATATAGGTAACCGACTATTTATAGCCTTTTCATTTCGATGCCATCCCTGTTGTTAACAGAATAGTAATTCTTTACCAGAAAAGCTGGATTTGAATGTTGTTCCACTTTGAATGGTAGGCATAAGTTGTTTGGTATACACAAAGATTTCCCAAAACAAGAATCTAATTTTTCTCCTGTTTTTTGTTGGAGAATTTCTACTCGATTTCGTTGTCTAAATGACTTCGAACCCATATATTCTCCTCTTTTTCGCAGTGATTATTATCCAGAAAAAATGAATACAATTGTAGGGAAGATTAAAATTTGAAAATTATGTTTAATTCAAGTGAAGAGACCATATTCTGGGCCTAAAATGCGATTGAATAAAGAAATAAGAGTAATGTTAATTAAAATGAGTAAATGTTTGCAATTTGGCTGAGATTTCGTGTTGAGATGTTCGGCCAACTGAGTAATCCCTTTCAGATTAATTTTTTATTTTCCACTGTAGTTGAAGCCAAGAGAATATTTTAATGAACTCATATTCTGGTGAACTGATAATAATAATAATTTACGTAAATGACAATTAACCGAACGTCACATTTGTTCATATATTTATATTTTAGTAAATAAATGGTTGTATTAGTTGTGCAAAAGTGAACACTATTTGAACGTTGAGTTTTAGTTAGCGGTAAAGCTTTAGTGTATTTAATATTTAGCGATTCTTACGCCTCATTTCTCTATTATAACATTTAATCCCAGTTAAGGCTCAGACTGTTTGGTCGGTTGCCATTCGGATTCTCTCTCTATTGTCATCTCATTGTCTTTTGTTTCTTTCACTAATAATCTGTTCATTCAATGTATAAACTTATTCGACGTTGTCTTCAGCTCTGGTATCGTTTGGCATCGTTTTGTGTATTGAGTTCGTTAGCTCATGAATATTCATTAACTGGGCTTTAATAGCAGCGCCCCTTAATAACGATTAACAACTCTGGTCTGTGATATGTCGAGCGCTCATGTCGTCTATGAACGATGGCTATACGTCTATGAGCTCCTAGTTGACTTATGGCATCGCATTTGCTCCGTTTGGTCAGAATATATACTTCTTGTGACTATTCATTCCGATAGCTTTTGCTAACTCTTTGAGCCTAAAGTTTTAATGCATTAAACGTTTGCTATAGTTTTTAAACTTCAGGTTCGCTCATCCGAAAAATGCATTCCGGGGAGAGAGAGACCAAGAAAGATCCAGAGAGAGGGAGGGAGGGCAGGGAGAATGAGAGAGGCAGGGAGGGCAGGGAGAATGAGAGAGGGAGGAAGGGAGAGAGAAAGAGATTTTAAACACTAAAAATTAATAATCTTTTCATCCCAACAGAAAGTAAAGTTAATTTATTTGTGTAAAGCCTTGATATCTATTCACACGATATATTCCATACATTATTGCTGTGAGTTGTGAGCCATAAGCCATACATATAAGCAATATATGGATTGCATGCCATTCAATGCATTTTATAGTTGTTGTCAAAGAGAGAGACTGACTCAGAAATAGCACTCTGTTGTCTAATAGTGATGTATTGTGTGGTGTATCGCAGAGACAACAGAGCCATTGCAGAGCCAGTGCCAGTGATGGAGACAATGGTCATATTATATGCATGTATACACAGTATCCCATAAAACATTTGCTCCAGTCTTTTGTCTGTTGTTTTGCAAAACAGTGATGAGACTAACAATAATTATTTAACCGCAAAACATAATCATCTGCTTTATTATGCAGTGCGCTATCAAATCATATCTCATTTCTACTCATTCACACATTTCTCTCTTATTCTACTCATTACTGATATATTATTAGCCTTTTATCATATCCTCCAAAAAATAGTTAAGGTATTCATTTGGTGAGAACAGGCATTCCATCTTCGCTTCTCTTTTATTCATTTCTTTCTTCTTTCATTGTCTTTGTTTTTGGAGATGAAGTTCACAAACTTGTAGTGCAATAAAAATGTTTTAAATCTGAGCACAAATGAAAAGAACGAAATATTAATTCGTTTTTTAGGAATTATGAGAAAAAGAGAAATAGAAATGAAATGGTTAGCACTCGAAAAGTTAGTTCAGACTCTTTTATTTTTGACGTCACTTAGAGATGTTTGGCTACATTTTTAAATTAAATTTTCTTATTTCGTTCTCAAATCTGACTCTTCTCTAACTTTCACTCTTCTATTGCCGGAGAAAATATTGTCTATTCTGAGTGTCTGACTGAAAAACATAAAGAAAATCTGTAGAAAACAAATATGGAGTGATAGACATGAGCTGTAGTCATAGCCAGTGCTGTTTAACTGCAATTTAACAGCAAATTATTTTTTGAATACACAAAACTTGTAGAAAAGTAGTGAAAGTTTCCACAACTATGTTGCAGTGAAATACTGTGACAGCACAATATTTCATCCAAGGAAATATTGTAAAATATGTTGTGCTCAGCACCGGTACATCAGTGCCTCAGCATCACTGGCTGTTTGTTGTGTAAAGTATATGTGAGAAAGAGTGTAGAGCTGTGCAGAGCACAAGTTGTGGTTGTATTGCAAGCACTTATAGAATGTTAACTAACGATGTGAGCAATACTTGCAAATAGTTATATGATTTTGAAGCAAAGTTTTGACTCATTAGTAGTTGAACTATAAGTCAAGTATACTCTTAAAAGTTTTATTTTAATCAGACACGCACTGCACTGCACAACATTATCATAGATAAAGTGCTCTTTCAGTCTAATGCTAATGCAATTGGATGTCATTGAGTGGGATTGCAGTCTGTGCGGCCCAGCAATGGGTCAGTCTATTCTAGCGATCCATTTGAATGCATTTCAATTGTTACATATATTGTTAACAAATTATTCTTAACAGTAATTTAAAGTTAAACTTTCAGTGCTATTCCACTCGTAATCGAATGTGTAGAACATCCTGTCCTTAGTATTTGTATTATATATATGTTATTCATTAATAATTTCTGCATCAATTCCTATAGGATCTGATGGCATGCCTTACAGTGCGCTTACAGTTCTCTAAACTTATAATAATAATGAATGTATTTTTATAATAACGATAACACAAATACATAGCGAACGCCAACCGTTTTGTTATTAATGTATTTCTCTGTCTTATGTAATATACTCTTAATTTCGATTTTTTGGTTTTCCCTCTATATTGTAACCAAAGAGTAATACTTGCAAAGAATTGATCGGTCCATGCATTTGGAGTGCAGACTGTCTGAACGGCAGACCAGCAGTCAATTGCGTCGGCATTAATGTATACGTGACGGTGTCATTGCCAGGAAATCATTAACTATTACAAACTTAGCGAAAGGGAGAGCGCTATATATAAAATATATATTGAAATATTTTTCGCCAATTTTCTGATGCCTTTGAGAGAGTCTGCGGCGAAATACTTATAACCGGATATACTAATAGCCAATCCATAGACCAATAGATGTGATATTGGCTATGAAGAGAAATACAGTCGAATATAACATACATATCGTATATAATATCTATTTTATCCGACATATCGTGTCTTTGCATGTATTGCCTCTGATGGGGTCTAAGTCTTTGGAGTTGGCTTTGACTTACTCTCCAGTGAGCGCTCATTCACTCAGTCATTCAGTCAAATATTTTTCTCTCTTTCTGTTCGGCTCTCCTCTATCACAACCTATTTTATTCGTTATTGAACGGCCTGTATGTTGATGGCTGTGCTGAGTGGCCTCTTGACGTTCCACAACATTGGTTGTATGCGAGCCGCGGATCGGTTTGTGCTAAAAAAGCCGGCCATCACTAAAGAAACGACTGAAATGTGCCTTTTTGTTGCTCTGATGAGTTATGTCATATTGAAGCAGTCAAATGGCAGTCAAATGGCAGTCAAATGGCAGTCAAACATTTAGCCACTTTTTGCCAACTATTCTCAAAACGAACAGAACAACTGCCATATGTTCGCCTCAATAATGCCTAGCATTCCGTCCTAAAGCCTGTGTCAGGTCTTGTTTCCCAACTTTCCCACATCAATACTGGCAGTACTCAATGACACTCAACTTTCAATCGTGACTTTTCTGATAAAATTGCCGTTTAATAGCATACACTTTGATAGTTGGCAAGCTCAAATTAGCTTATTAAAATAGGCTTGTTATCTTTTTCTCAAATCACCTGCAATTATTGTCAATTATCCCCTTTTTTGTCTTTTATGGCTGACAGTAGTTCTCAATGTTGGACAAAGAGTAGGACATTGACTGAAATGCAGTGCTGATAACCAGTAAACCCTGAATGACTGAGTTTTATATGGCATTAGTTCTGTGCGTAAAACCACCTGAAATTCTAAATATTGAATTTGAAATCTATTAGTTGTGATATTAGCCTAAATTGATAGACAAATTGATGTAAGAATTGTTCACTCGAATGGAGCACAACATATACTGCCAGTCCTGTTATTACTGTTATATTGTTGAGGGTGTTTAGCCTCGTTTTGTATGTCATTTGATTACAATTTAATGCCTCAAATACTTTATCTGTTATGTAGAGAAAGACTACTTTGAAGTACAGCCCACAAAACCGACAATTTATTGAATATTTTTTTTGTTTTTCAATTTTTTGGCTGTTCTTTGCGTTCATTATGTCTTCACATAATTTCTGATCAGACGATAAGCATTTTATCTTTCAAGTGATTTATTTGTTTTTTAAATTTTCTCTGATTATTATTTGTCTGTTTTGCAAGAAGCTATTTAAATGTTAACACAAATTCTAATTGTTTTCCATTGTTTCCTCTTGTTTATAGTCGAGAGCAACAATAAATGAAGACAATTCTGCGGTTAATATGAAAAAATCAGAATTAGATGAAAACTCCAATAAATCAACGATAGGGAGGCCAACAAATATATTATCATCGAAAGCCATTAGTGGCACCAACACATCATCTTCACCTGATAATCGCCTCTCGCTCAAGGAAAAAGAGGTTCGTGTTTTAACTTAGAATAATCAACAAAATGAAAATTCAGTGCCACTGATAGACAACATGTAAAACAAGTTGACATAAAAGAGTGTATTACCAGTAGCTTAACATATAATAGCAAACAAATGTCAACCGATCTGTTGGTCTTATGTTAGTTTTAACACCAAAATCAATGATAAAATATTTGTTCTGCAAAGCTCTATACTTGCACATCCATTCGCACATCCACTTTGTTATACCGACAGCTCCTGAGCTGACACACAAAATAACGCTTAAATCACTAATGCTTAGGCCTTTTGCTTAAACTTAACTTTTGCTGTACAACAGAGCAGCACATCCTCTGATTTATTCTCTCTTTTCTTTTATTTACTAATCATTGAATTCTTTTCTTCTTTTTTACTAAAAAATAATTAAATTTACTGAATGTTTGTCTATTTCTGAACTTCGGGTACAGATCTCACGGCTAGTCGATGACATACATAGACTGCAGTCCACTATAATAACACTCAAAGAGACTACCGCTGCTCAGGTAATGAATCCCTTGAATTGAACCCAAACCCAATCAAAAAAACTTCTGGCGTTTCGGCAAAACTAATATCAAAATCTTTAACCAATTTTAATGAGTCCGCTCTGAGAGGGGCTATAATTACACGAATGGGTTAATTAGGTGTAAAAGTTTAATTATATAGATTAGGGCCAAATGAAGTGGCCGTTCCTTTGCATAGTATGCGCCACGTTTCGGACTAATTAGTTTTGATTCAATAAGTTTTAATCGCAGTAACTTTTCTTCCGTTCAAAACTCAATTTCCAATTTTTGCCACTTTTTCTCTACAGATATCACAACTCGAAGAGATTTTGACTGAAAAAAATAAAATCATTAAACATTTAGAGGAGAAACTCGACAAACAAAGAGATTACGAGGAAATTAAACGTGAACTGCAAGCTATAAAGAGTGAGCTAGGCCATATTGGCTCCAATGCCATTCGCGATCACAAGCCATTTGAGCTCTTTTTACTCGAAAAGTCAAAGGCCTTGCAGTCGGAGAATAATCCGCTAAAGCCTCCGAATGTAGAACTGGGCAATCCTTTGCCCCGACATCTTGTGCCGCCGTTTATTCCTCCGTTTCAGTCTTTAGGAAATGTCGAGACGTTTGGCTCAATGTTAGGCGAAGAGATTGTCAACTCATATGCCAAGGCGTTTAAGCACAGGGAGGCTATAATGACCCAACACAATGATCAAAACAGTTCAAACAACGCTACGGGTTCGCCGTCACCACCGCCCACATCGAATGATGATGCAGACGCTAAGTCGACGGGTAGTGCCGGCACACCCAACAGCACAATTGCAATGACATGCAATGACGAACCAATAATGAACCATAGCAGTAGTCCCGCAATGGACATAAGCGGACTCAACCCCCGAAGCTCTCCGTCAGATGTGGCCATCGGAACACATTATGAAAAACTGCAGCAAATGTTGCGAATAAATGTCGAGAAATACATGAATGAAGCTCTGAATACACTGAATATCTCGCGCTGTGTTCGAGAACTGCTGTCCGTTCATAATATCGGTCAGCGATTATTCGCCAAATATGTGTTGGGGTTATCTCAGGGCACAGTCAGCGAACTGTTGTCTAAACCCAAACCATGGGATAAATTGACTGAAAAGGGCAGAGACTCTTACAGAAAAATGCACGCCTGGGCTTGTGATGAGCGCTGTATATATGTTCTCAAAGGAATGGTTCCGCGAAAAGGTAACAATTGATCGAAAATTACTTATAATTCAATTGCTTTCAATTCACGACTTTTTCTATTTTTCAAATCAATTGATAAATATTTTTGGCCTCAATTTTACTGACAATTATTTGTTTTGTTGGTCTAATAGGCAAAGAGTCGACCGCTTTTAAACAGGAGGACCCGGCAGCTGAAGAAAGAATTGCTCAGATATTAAGTGAAGCGCAACGGGCTATGTTGAGCCCCAACAAGAATGGCAGCAGAGGAGGCGCTACACCTCTTCTCAATGGAGATGCCATTCAAATCAAATGTGAAAAATTCATTGATAACCAAAACGAAGCCAATAGTGATACCAGTGATAGAGAAGACAAGAACGACAGACGATCTCCGAATAACGCGGCAATCCTGGCCAACCTGTACCGCGGGGACAACTCGGCTCTCGCCAGACGTGTTCTTAGAAAGTTTGAAAACGATGATATCCCACAAGAAATGGTGGCTCGAATATATCAGGAAGAGTTGGCCAAACTTATTGGACAACAGGTTGAAGAAGGGTTCAGACATCCAAATCAATTTGATAGAACCCAAGAGGAGGTACGACAAGCGCTGGCTATTTACCACCAGGAGCTGTCTCGTTTGACTCAAATGGCTTCGGCCGGTGCTCATCCACCAAATAACAGCGAGTTGTTCGCCCGGTTCACGGCTGCATCGGCGGCGGCAGCAGCGGCTGGTCTGGTGAATGGTGCAAATTACTTGAATATACCTCATTTGTTAGACCCTTCCCTTCCACTTGACGTCAGAATGCGTTGTGAGAAGCAGACAAACGGAAGCGCTCGAGAGTCACGGGAAGTGTTTGGCTCATCGTCTTCTTCCGACGCCGATGTGCGCCACTCGAGTGCCTTCTCTTTGGTTAGACCAAAGCCCGACGTCATTAGTGGTCAAAACAAATCCATCTCATCCACTCCTCCTTCAGCACCGAACGGACCTTTACTTAATAATAGCAATAGTGAAGTAATGAATTCAGTAGAGGACCTGAGCTCAGCCGCTTCACCCCTCCAAAGAATGCAATCAATAACCAACTCATTACTGACCCAATCAGCGATACCATCGGTGCCGTCGACGCCGAGCAGACCGGCCAAAGCAGTGCTGCCCCCAATAACTCAGCAACAGTTCGATCAGTACAACAATTTGAATACTGAAGACATCGTTAAGAAAGTTAAGGAACAGTTAAGTCAATACTCAATTAGTCAGCGATTATTCGGTGAGAGTGTGTTAGGATTATCTCAGGGATCGGTGTCTGACCTTTTAGCCCGACCCAAGCCCTGGCATATGTTGACTCAAAAAGGACGGGAACCGTTCATTAGAATGAAGATGTTTTTAGAGGACGAGAATGCAATCCATAAGTTGGTGGCGAGTCAGTACAAGATTGCCCCAGAAAAGCTGATGAGAACAGGCAGCTTCGTTGCCGGACCCACTGGCAACAGTGCTCCAATCAGTCCAGTGGTGCCAACACTGATCAACACGACTCCATCAATCAATTCTAGTTCATCGATAGCCGCTTTCGCGAAGTCTACATTCAAAGCTCAAGAGATGTCACCCGTGAAAGCATCCGACGCATGCAGACAATCGGTTAGTCCAGGCTTTTCCGACACCGCTGGTGGTCATCGGTCGAGTACTTCCACACCCGAACATCATATCACCAGCTCAGCCACGACTGCCATTCATTCTTCGCTGAACACATCCAACAGTTTATCTCGTCGTCTGAATCAACCCCTCAGTACTCACAGCAATTCAAACTATAGTCGACACACATCCTCATCGCTCGCATACATACAGCCATCGGTCTATGAGATGGCGGCGCTCACCACTGATCTCGACACACAAAGTATAACCACTAGAATCAAAGAGACTCTAATGGCTCACAATATCGGCCAAAAGGTTTGTCTGAATAACAAATTATCTCAACTTAAATATTGATTGCATTGTTTTTTGTTCAGATCTTTGGCGAAGTAGTGCTGGGATTATCTCAAGGGTCAGTCAGTGAACTGTTATCCAAACCAAAGCCGTGGCATATGCTTAGTATCAAAGGTCGCGAACCATTCATTCGAATGCAGTTATGGCTAAACGACTCCCAAAACATTGAAAAACTGCAAACTTTAAAAAATGAGAGGCGAGAGGCCAACAAAAGGAGGCGCACCCACTTGGAGGAGGCCATTGGAAACACAGTCAAACCCCTCGGAGACAATATTTACAATTTCTCAAACAATTTCAACAGATCTCCCGATTCTCTGTCCCACTCATCATCGAAGGCTCTTTTAGGCCGACCCTCTTATAGCTCTCCGGCTGTCAAGAAGGCGCGGATTCTCTTTTCTGAAGAACAGAAGGAGGCCTTAAGAGTTGCGTTTTCAATGGATCCCTATCCGAGCACCACAACTATCGAGTTCTTAGCCAGTGAATTGAATCTATCGTTGCGCACAATCACCAATTGGTTCCATAACCATCGGATGCGCCTCAAACAGGTCTCTTCCGGTAACGTCAATGACGACAACGCCTCCAATCAGAGCCAATTGCCGTATAATATCGGAAGAGATGGCGTCAACTTTGATCCTATTCAGTTCAGGCTATTACTGTCCCAAAGACTTACAAATATTCGGCTTCAAAGTGGAACCAACTCGTCGTCGCCATCGCACAGATCTAAGTATTCAAGTTTTTACTCGACATCACCGGTTGGTTCACAAATGTATGCAAACACGAGCACCTGCTCATCACCCGGTTCTTCACTTCAAGAGGATGACATGGGAACCCTAGACCTTAGTATGACTACTAGTCAGCAAAACAAAGACCTGAACAGACATTCACTATCTTTGAACGATGACTCGGATGACAGCGTTTCTGGTAATGAGTCGGTAGAACTTGATTTGAGTAAAACTGCGGCCCGTATTGGCAGCAGTCGAAGAAAGCCCCAACACGTGACCAGCTCCAGCTCTCGTCGCAAACCAGCTCAGCCTCAATGGGTAGACCCGGGCCTCGAATTTTCCGGTGACGAGGACGACGACTTCGCTGACGACGGTATGAGTGATGATATGATCGATGACGACGACGCCTATGATTTGGCCACACAGAGGGATGAGATCATTAATGGCGTCTGCGTTCGACAAACCATCGATGATATGATGCGAAACCGACGAAGAGATTCGTTAGATTACGACAATAACACCGTTCGCATCGAACCGACCGCTACTTCGGATAACAATTTTCGTACAAAAAGTGATGCAAAAAATAATGGAAACGAAAGACAAAACAATATTAAAAGATTAGAAAAGTCTATTGAAGATGAAGAGGAGGGTTGGGATGACGACGACATCGACGATGACGTCCGACCCAACAAACTCGGAGCCATCAACGATGATAACGTTCTCGAAGAATGTGTTCAATAATGGAAATGAGTGCTTAAGACAATTGTTAAGCGAATCAATGATTTCTTCACTCATTAATACCATAAATCAATTGAAACAAATTTGGGTTCAGTTTATCAAATAGTTATGCAGTTTTTGATATAAAACATAAATTAAGTTAATTTAATTGAATACCAAAAACTTAATTGAAGCGAATAGTCTTGGATCAAGTGGTCAATCCATAGTCCAAGTGCTTTCTCCCGGTGTAATAGATGAGTGGCCTTAAAGCTCATTAAGAAGAACACATAATTTTGAATATAAATTCTCGACAAATATTCTGAAGGATAAGACGAGAATATTCTGTATTCAAAACAAGTGATAACTCGATAAACAATTTAATTTTATTCAGTATTGAAAAGAGGTGTTGGGCTTTGATTGTCAATTATGTGATATACTTAATTGCCAAGCACATATTCAATTGATATGTGTATCAGTACTTCTTGTAAATTATATCTTGTTTTTTATATCATTACTTTCATTAAAAGCCCCCATTTTTCGAACAATTTCAGTTTTCATCTGTTCTGAGTCTTTTGTGTTCAAAAGACTTGATTTTATCTGTTTTCAAAAGAATACAACAACAAAATAATTAAAGTTTTAGATAAGAGACAAAACACTTTGATATATGAATTGTATGTACAGATCGTTATTCATTTATTTCGATTAATTATTAATTAATTATTCAATTATTTAAACGAATTTTTCACAAATATTTTTGCATTTTTATCATTAATAATATTATAATTATTATTAGAATTATTTTTAAGCTATCGTTTCGTTAGTTATCTATTATATACATTATTATTATTATTATAAGTATATGTGTTTGTCGTAGTTTTTTGGAAAAATAAGTTATGTTTTCAATTAATTAATTAATTCAAGTAATGATCTGGTGATACAAACAGATAGACCAAGAATCAGAAGAACAATACCGAATGTTCTGTATTTGTTTGATTGGATTTTCTACTTAGGAGTGCAATAGACTGTAGTGTTGACTGATTTTGCGATAAAATTCTTAACAAATTCTTCAATTATTGTTTGAATTTTTGCGTTGAAATTCTATTTGAAAACAAGGCATTGGTTTGAATGTTAGGGCAATTGACAGCTAATAATTCAGTTTATGAATAGTGTTCTCTTTCATTAATATTTACAACAAAAACCAAAACTAGTCGTCGTTTTATTATTTTTATTCTCTATTTTATAATATATGGTTCGCAAGTCTTTCCTCTAGTCTTTTCTTGTTCTTGGCGTTCCTCTAATCGCTTCATTAGTTTATTTATAACGCTTTCAAATTCTTTACAAAACACACAGACATCGAGAATATATTCTGTTCTTGAAATCAAAGTTCAGTTCTGTTTTCTGGTGTTTTGTGAACTCGTCTTTTATAATAACCAAAGAAAAACTTCAATCAAAATGTTTTCTCGTATTCTATTAACTCAGAAATTCCGGGACTTAAAGAATTCTTTCTTCTTTTAAGCTTTAAAAACAAAACCATAAGAAATATCCGGTGCATAACTCTACAAGAATGCCATTTTATGAGGTATACCCACAAATCTATCGCTCAGTCATATTCTTTTCTCTATATTTTCTACACATTCGGTCGAATGAAAATAAGTTATTTAAGTTATAATTTATATTTAATAATAAAATACATATATTATTATGCATTCAAATCGACGCCAAAGATTTTGTTCTATCTTTTTATCCACAAAACCATTTGCGATATCAGACATATTTCAAAGATTAAGAGACAGAATATTCGCCAGAATTTATATGGATCAATAAATTCTGTAACTTATCCAGTAATAAAAGAGTGAATAATAAGGAAACTTTTGAACAATATTTGAAATGAAGGAGAAATGACTGAAATATATATCATTTAAAGTTTGAATGGAAAGGAAAAATACTGGTCAGTGCAGTGCAGGCCAGGCCTTCAAGACTGAGACAGATTGAAAGACAGACAGACTGACAGCTAATAAATTAGAATTTTGAACAAAATATGTAATTTATTTCTGAATACAAAGGGTTCGAAGGGTCCGGTGCTTCGAAATTTTAGTCGACAAAAACGGAGGGCAGACATTGATATAATCGGCACTCAATTGTAATAAAATAGTGTTTTTTAAAAACGGATTATTATTTTATAATTATATTAAATAATCGTCAAAATTATGTAAAATATTTGAAAACATTTGATTAATAAATTGTCTACAATTTTGACTGTGAAAGAGGAATATTGATTGACATCTTGTTTGTTAAGTTGAGTTAGAAATTGATTAAAGAATTTTTATCAATCAGAGGAAATGTAATCGAGGATAACTTATTATAATTATTATTATTACTATTGGTAGCCAACAAAGTTGGTATGTAATTAAACCATAATTATTATTGATTCGAATTTAATTTTTCAAATGAGACGGCAGTCAATCATTCAATGTTTGATTAAAACTGATTTCATTTGTTTAAAAGTCTATTATTCAGTTTAAACCATTAATTGGACAAAAAAAGGTCAATTAATTTGAAGACTTTTTTTTGTAGCAATACTTTGATTGTCACTCAACTCAAACGACTAATTCATTAAATGTGATTTGAAATTCAGTTTCAAACCACACGAAAGTTGTTTTATCAAAAGTTGAGATAAAAAAGCTTAAAAAGACTGCTTTTTCGTTTATTTTTCAGCCCAGTTCATTCAAATTAATTACAATTTCCCGGTTTTAGACATAAGGGTAGACAATATCCGCAATTAAAAGATTAATTATATAATTATAAAACTGTAATTGGATTAAAATTTTTTATGATTATGTGAAAAGTTTTTCATTTAATGGACAGATAGTAATGTTTGAAACATTTTTTTGTGAATAATTTAATTCAGTATTAGTTTTATCCAAAAAAGAATTGTAAAATAATATTTCAATGATTATTATTATCATTATTTCATTAATTTGTTTCGTTCTCTCGTTTTTTGTTCAGTTGTTTTGTAATTATCTCTTTATTCACGAATGTGTTTCACATTATTAATTTTATTGAAATTTTATACAATCATAATAAGTGACGAAACAAATTGTTTTAATTCTCTATAAATCAGAACATTTTTAGTCAAATTGTAAAAAAAAACTTAGCAATAGTATTGTGAACGCAGTTATAGATAGCATTGCACTGAAATTCTTATTAATTTTCTTCAGACACTTCTTGCAAACAATTCTTTGTATTGGGATTACAATAGAGTAGTTGAATATTGCAAACAAGCAAACACATTTGTCTCAAATTTCGACAAAATTATTATTATTATTATTCTAATTGTAATTATGATGAATCTATTGAGTATTCAATTGTGAAAAATCGCTTTTTCTAATATTTGCCATTTTGTGCTAAACTCAAGTGAAAAATTCAAGTCATTTAAAGTCTAATTCGGAAACAAAGGACTCATTGAGCAAAAAAATTATTAATAATTTCTAATGAATTCACTGATGAATAACGAAAAGTGTTTAACAAAAATTCATAAGAGCATACATTTATTACAAGAATATTCTCAATATATTGGACTTGACTATCGTGTGATACATTTGGAGCTTGCCTTCATATATATTTCTCATTATTATCTTTCTCTTTTTCTCTTTAATGATCTTTATTATTAATATTATTATTATTATTGATTAATTGATTATAATTATTATTAATATAATACCCGTTGCCTTATTCTCAACAAATTTTTGACAACAAATTACATTTAAATAAGAAATACAAACAAAAATTTGACAAATTCTAACACAATTCAAACGATTATTATTATTATTATATTTGAATGTAAACCAAAAAAGTTGATTGAAACCAACAGAACATTATTATAATTATTACCGAATAATGTCGTCGCTCTTCGAAGTGTCTGTTAATATATAAGTTATATGAAAATATGAATATATATATATATATTGGATATTAATATTCTGCTCATTTTGCTGTTGTGTCCCATTTTTCCATTTTATAAAATAAAAGATTAAATTATTATTAAATTAAGAAACAAAACAAGAATACAATCCAATAATGTATATCTTCTTATATATATTCTATACGAAAATTATATCAAAAATGATGTAATTTGTGCTACAATTATATAATTATTGATTATTATAATTATATGAAATGAAAAAAATACAATTCAAATAAGTATTGATTTTTTTTGAAACAAATAATGAAATGAAAAATTATCTTTTCTTCTCCCAAAACGACTCTATGCTCTTTCATTCTCTTCTTGTGTGTAATGTTTGATATTCTCCACAAAACAATTCAATTCTCATATACAGTATTCGCTATTTTTACTTCCATTACTTAATTCGAAACAAACAAAAAAATTAATTGAAAAATACTTATATTAAATAAATGTCATAATTATTTAATTAATTCAATTGAATATTTGGATGAAAATATGTTTTAAATAATAAATTGCAAACAAACAGTGAAACCATTCATTTGTTAAATATATAAATATTGCCACAAATAAAATGCCATTGATTTTGAAAATTTTGATTTTGTTTGCTCAATTTCAATTTAAGAGCCTTGGAGCTTTCAAATACCACAATCTTAAGGATTGCAATTATGCATGGAACACCCTGGTGTATTCCGGGGATACTCAGGAAATACTCAAATTGTTAGATAAGAAGACTGATTTTTGGCACAAATAAATCAAATTGATTTCATCTGTACCAGGAATAATACGCCATCTAATAATCAGGTTAATTGAGATGTAAAAGAGTTTGTAATAAAGATAGACCGATAAAGTCCTCATTTCTTCAGTTATCTTTATATCTAGGTATTCAAATTGGATCTTTATGGTTAAATCATTTCAATGAATGGGCAAAATTTTTCATTAATTATGTTTGCATAAAATAAGGAAAGGTTAATTTTAAGCAAATTACCTGGATAATTGGTAAAATGCGTGACTTCAGTACTTACAATAACGTGGGAAAATTCTAGGGTGCGTTTCAATTGAATGCCTACTTTTGTTTGAAGTAACGTTATTAGTGACGGGTTGAGTGTACAAGTATTTAATGGGATTAATATGAAAGTGAGGGCAGAGATGGCGTTCAGTTCTCAGTCAGACTTCAGTCGGCTTTTCCTCACTTTGACTGCATTTCAAAAACACATTTCAGTGCAGAAAACTTTAAAGCATTTCTTGTTTTCAAAGCCACGTGTTGTTCATTGTGTGCACATTTAAAACATTAATTGTTTGTCTTTTAATAAGTAACCATTGAATGACTTCTTACAACTTTTGATCACCATTTGAGTCAGAATTCGGTGGTAAGTGTCCAACCAATTGATAAATGAAAGTATTTGAAACTTATTTGAAGCGATTGCCATAAAATGCAAAAGCGGTGAATGCATTTTAACACAATTTAAATGCACTGCTTTTCGTCCATTCAATCAAATCCTAGGCTTTAATTAGATTTTGGTCTCCTTTATGTTCGCTCTTATAATAATGTTTGCCTAAAATTCAAATTTATTTGACTACTAAATCTATATTTCAATTCAGTTGTTTTTTAATTTTTTTTCAACAAATGTTTGTCTGTAAACGTAAGCGTCAGATAAGCGTATGGTTTGTCTCTAATGCTTGAACTGAAAAGTAAAGTAATTGTGAATCATTTAGTAAATGATTTTTTAAATTTTATTTTTCTTTCAACTATTGAACTCAACTTTTTAAAACCTCTGGCATTGAGTTTTTAGTGAAAAGTATTGTTGAAGTTTTGTATTGATAGGGGGTTGCCATAGGGTTTGGCTGATATTTCCTTCAATGCATGAAATATTGTGAAGCTTTCGAGATTTTTTTCTAATTGTTTTTTATAAGCTTAGGATTGTCTGCAGTCTATTAAACATTAAAAGAGTATTTTAGTTTCGTTTGTGTGTCGGTGGCTGTGGTAGCGATGTGTTGCCAGTGCGCACAGGCCTACCATAGACTCTTTGGAAAAGACTCAATGCTCATCTCATATGTATGGCATGGTATGCCTTCCGTCACTGGCAAAAGCTAACTCTACCAAAATATTTATATACAGTAACTGTTCGTATTCACAACATATTCATACGAATTGATATTCTCATAGCTCTGTGACTCTTTCACCCACTGATCACTTTCTTCCAAATATTTATTATTATTAATTGTATTAATCCATTAGACTTTGAATAGTAGTGATACTAAAGGTGTCTGTTCTCTATTTCAGTACTAATGAGTCAAACAAGTGGTCATCTTATATATATTTGGCCAAAATAATGGTCAGAATAAAGTGAACATATGTTAGAATTTGTTGCATCCAATCGCGTCTAATATAATACATATCTAACCATAAATTGATTTATATTCGGCTCTATTGTCAATACTAACATTAGTTTTACATTTCTCCAACCGTTTCCTTCACTGAACTCATATTGAATTTTATATCATCTCATATTCTGATGACAACAATAATGATATTCTCGTCGACAGTCTTTCATAATATGGTTTGATCTCAAATGTGATATATCTTTACTCCGTTTGTGTTCACTTCTAATCACATTATCTAACAAAAGGTAGTCTTCTATTATTCATTGATTTATTCTTATTCTAAGTTATATTTATTACTATTTTGGTATCGTTTCCTCATTTAGAATGAAATAAAGAATTTTATATTCCATTCGTTACACATTTTTCTTGTTATCAAACGATTGTTAAGATATTTATTATCTCTAATCCTATCATAGTATTTAATTATACCTCTTAAATGAATAATAATTCTGTGCCAGTATTACAGCGGTTGCCCTTAAAATTCATTTAGTTTTTCATTAAAAAATTTGTTACAACTTTTATTTTTTTAAATTAATCGACAAAGTATTCCAATTTATTCCGTGTTTGAGATTCAATTTCAAAACTAGCATTTGTTAATGTGTTGTGGAGACAAACATTTGTTGAATATTTTTAAACAACTTATCAATCGTTTCAAACATGTGTTCAATTAAATGAGTTCTTAAACTTTTTTTTTAATCTTTTTTGTGTTTTTGTTTAAAATGTTTTTACTATTGGATTGAAGTTTTGTTTTCCTCAATTAATTTGAATTAATATATTGTTGGGAAGGATCCGAATATTGATTTGTTGATGGATTAATTGTGTGCTCAGACCGTATGGCAATTCGTTTACAACGTGTACTCATAGCTTGTGGTTTGCCAACAATTTTAGCAATAGTTTCGCTTTATTGGCTCCGAAAGAGAAGAAAAGCTGTTATTCACAGCTCATCACCTGAACAGTCATCTAAAGAGGCGAAAAGTACCGCAGATTTAGTGTTAGAAACAGACAAATCGTTTATTAGTTGCAATTCATTAGCAAATCCGTTGAAAATCAGTTTAGAAAAGGAGGTCTTGAAGTCGAATAATCAAATCGATAACTATTGTCTTCAGTTGTCAGACAATTACGCGATGCAATTGAGGGATAATAAAAGTTGCAGTCCTTCTGCAGACAAGACCGACGCTTGTGATACAAGTAATGGTCAACAGTTTGTATCGGATAATAATAGCTCTAACTCTGCGACCAATCAAAATGAAAGTAATAATTCAAACCACAGCTCAGGCATTAAAAGGCAAATGAATTGCGAAAACGGCGACAATGAATGCAATGGCAATGAAAGCGAATTCAACTGCAAATATAGTAATATTAACGATAATATTGTCGTCAAATTATCTAATTTTTCACTCAATAATGATATTAACGATAAAGACATTGAAAGCAAAGAAAACTTATTGAACGACGAATCGAATAGAAATACCACAAAAAGAGATTCTATTTGTGATAAAACGATCGAAGAGGTCGACACTTTTGGTCAAAGCCGGTCCAAATCCGTTTCGGATCAGATCGACGCAACTGTCGGTTCACATAACGATAATAACGATCAAAATGATAGTAAAAGTATTACAAATGCTTTAATTGACGACACATTAAGTGAAAGTAAAGATAATGAAAGCAATGATTGCCAACACATCCCAGTATTGGATTCGCAACTAATTGACGCTCAGAAGCAGAACTCCAATCAGATCTCTGTTGAAGTCAGCAATTGTGGTAATACTAGTGATGGCCTAACTATGTCTCAGACCAATAGCATCGACAACAACACGTCTTCGGCCTGCAGTTCGTCCGCCTCTTGTCTGATGACCAATGGATACGAAACGGCAGATATGTATCACAACTATCCGGACTCTGTTAGCAATGGTGTGCACAGTCCCCCTCACAGCGCCTTCTCCGATGTGCACAGTGAGGTCTGTCGCAAATTTATTCATTTAATTTTTTTAGTTGTTAATTAAGTCTAGTATTTGATATAAAATATTATATTTAATGTCGGATTTGAATCTTAATGAAGACGATTAGCATTTTTCTCAATCGACTGAATTACTGTTGCATTCCATTACCTCTTTTCGATACTTCCAGTCCTCCCATAATTGGTTTTGCTTTTTATTTTTATCTTTCGTTAGATTTTTCTATAATTTATTACAATTTTATACCGTCTCGACATTATTGATAGCCTCACCCTTTTCTCCCGTTAACTATTTTTTCAAGTTTCAATTTGTGCAGAATCTGTCCAAAAAACAGTTCATTAATGAGTTGGATATCAAAGTATTGCATTGAAATAGTTTTATAGTATATAATTCAGTTGACTTTCCACGAAAAAGTTTATCTATTTTGCGATAAACATATGTTTAAAGTCAATAAGGAATCGATTAATGGATACATTTGTTATTCTTATTTGATTGCACCGGACTTACATTTGCTCTTAAAATATCTTTCCTATCGATTGGTTCACATTTTGCTTAATAAGAGACTATTTTTAATTCGACTTAAAAAATATTTTTAAACCATTTTTAGTTTTCCCCTAATTTTGTTTATCGTTGATTTCGAGTCATTAGTCATTAGATGGAGGAAGAGATGGACTGTCGCTCGATTAGCTAAATCAGTAACGGAATGATCTTTATCTTTTTGATTGCAGTATAAGCTTAGCCTTAAAATATTCATAGATTACAAGATCTGGATCTCGAATTCACATTAGCTGAGCATGTATAATTTAACAATGTACTTGTTGCTTGCCACCTGTATGAGCAATGAATCTGTAAAGATAGAAGTAACAGTTGGTCCCATTGCCATCTCCTATCAAATCCATAGCTCGAGTTGTTTTTTATACTTTTTGATAAGACTGAGTGCTTTTATCTGTTCATCCCTATTATTATAGTAACAGATCCAACACAACCTGTAATTTCACTTTTTTCAAACAGTAATAGTTATATAAAACCTTTTGTGAACTTTAAAGTTGTTTTATCTCTGATTTCGGAATCATTTGATAACTCGATCGCAAAACAACTGAAAATAATTTGAGCCCAAAACCCAAGTTCTGTTTAAATCTAATCGGGGTTTTTATTAGCAAAGCTGACTTACATTTTTGAATAAATTCTTGAAACTTATTAAATGTCGGATCACATTAATTGGACATCTTTTGAATTGCAAACTACAACTTTATCGATTTTATCAAGCAATTTCGTTTCTTCCTGATAACTGTACTTTTCCGAAGGTGCCTCTAAAATAAGTTTCTGGTTAAACAACTCTTTGATTTACAGTCTAGTTTTAAATCTGATAAGGTTTAGTATCGAGGCTACACTTTTGCTATTCTATGAATTTTTTTGAATTTTTTGCTCGTTTTAGTCATTCAGATCATGTTTGTCGAGTATCATTAGTCTTGGATTTGAGACTTCTTCTTTTTAAGTTACCATCTAAACCGGTCTGACTGTGAAAGCACTTTCCAAGTTGGCAAATAAGTTCTTTAACTCGATTATTTTTTTACTAACTTCAAGATCACTGAAATTGTCGGATTGTTTCAGTTTTATCTTTAGCACAATTTAATAGTTAAGTGACGATTCTTGCCTGTCGTCGATCTAGATTAGTTCCTAAAGTTATGTAGGCTTCAGCTTTCGTATAAATTAGTTTTAATTAATCCGAATGGTCCTTGAACATCCTTGAGACTTAAATTAATTTTCTATTTTCGTACTTATTTTTTGAACTAAGTTTAATATTGGCGTCCGATTAAAAGATATGGTTATTATAACTGCAAATAAACTTTATTTTTGATTTTTGGTTCGTAATAATTAATTTTTCGGTTCGCAATTATTTTAATGTGAGGTGCAGGCAATAAATTTAAGAAAGGTTGAAGGCATTCATTCAAATAGTTTGCTAAGAATGAATAAATTGTTGATTATTAGCCAAACGATGGAATTTTTTATTATTCATATTCGCATTTAGTAATGACATCGAAAAAAGTTTTCGAAGAAATGTAACGTTTACTCGGATTATGAATTCAATAAGAAACCACTTCAAGGATTAGTTTTATCTTAAAAGCTTTTTTAATCTGAATTACATTTAAGTTTTGAGTTATACGGAAAAGTATGATAACCTTAAATATAGGTATGTCTTCTCGCTATAAGACTATTGTTTATTCTCTTGTTTGGATGTTTTAATCCCAATTCTATATTGTTAGCGATAATCTTGGTAATGCGGATAATTGTTGCGACTCAACCCACTGTTTGAACTTTTTTAGACGTCAGTCATTAGTTTTTTTGTTTGATGTTATAGTTAAGAATCAATGTATGATTTACGGCACAACAAACTGCTGTTTATCGATGAGGAACTCCTTCTGACAGCCTTTAGTTATTGTATAACTGCCCTCAAAAGCAGCGGCTAATATACAAAGTGTTGATTTGAATAATCGAATTGAATACCTTTTCCAAGAGCATTTTAGCTCTGGTTTAGACATTTCGGGTCATTTCGATCGTTGAACTCCACTTGAATTTTGGTAATTATTTTTTTCTGGTAAACATAGTTTCCCCAAAGCGTTGACTTAAAAGCGCCTATATTTTGGATAACAAATCCAGACTAATATATTGTGACCATTCTCTCTATTTATGGACATTTCGGTCGTCTCTCCAGACATATAGTCCTCTTCCCAGACTTGAATGGTCTAATTTTATAAGTTTATATTTATTATTGGTCTCAAATTAAATAATATTTTTAGGATTTTGTCTTAAGATTTTGGTTGATGTCTAGAAATTGCTAAAAATTTCTTATTATTTTCACGTCTGGATCATCGAAATGTTTATGAACTAAAACATGATTTGAATCTATTTACAAAAACCGGTCGTTAAATGATTTATTTGAATATAAAAATGGTTTGCAAAAAGACTTCAATTAAAGCGTTGACTTAAGTTATGATTACTTATGTTTTCTGCTCTCTTAGTATTGAAAATAAAGTTTAGTAACTCTTCTTTTTTTCTGCTAAATATATCGCGTAATCCTTCGCAAAAAGCTTTTTTTGCCCTAAAGTCTCGATCAGATTAATGACTTGATAGAAAAATGTAGCCTTTTATCGATTATAATCTATATTTTCGATACATTTCCCACACTTTTCCTGTTCTTTATCAGTGAAATACCTTTATTTCGATCGAAATACTTATTGATTCAACAAATTTAACGATAATTTATTTTTCTGTCTGACTTCAATGGATGCACAAAATGATCGAACTGCTCGTCAGGAGGTCCCACAGTTTTCCTGGAGGCCCTTTTCGCCTGTGCCTTAATGTATTTCTTGTGTTTTCGAGACCCCTTCCTCTATAGTATCTGTAAATAGAAACATTTTTTTCGGTCAATCATATCAATAGTATCCTTGAAAAGCAGTAGTCGTTTATTAATGAATTCAACTTTTTTTTTGAATAAAAGAATTAAAAAAATAATTTATTTCTGGTGTTTCGACAATTAATTTTGTTGAGACGCGAGTCGGAAGAGGGATCGGACACTTAATCGTGCTATAAGTCACGAGAACTAATAGCTCACGACTTGAGTGCTCTTAATATGAATTTTTATCAAATTAATCTTTTTTCTAATCTATTATTATTTTATTGCAAAGAAACTCGAGTTGAATGAAAAATATGAATGTATTTCTCGCTTTTCAAATGAGAAAATTAGGGATAGAATACATGGGTAGAGGTTCGGTCTTTCAACCTTCTGGCATAATTAATTTTGGCAAAACTTTGTCCTGGCGCATTTTCTGCTCATTATAATTAGATGACAAACTCTTTAAATACTCGTGTGAAATAATCTTAGTAACTCACGCACAAACATCTGGTAATGTTTTCTTAAGACGATAAAGAAGTTTCAGTGTATATAATTTTACTTTCCAACTTCTCACTACCCAACCAGCCTTATTAACCATTTTTGAAGACGGCTAAAATTATTAAACCTCAACTATAAAAGATTAATCTTAATTAAAATATTTATCCAAATGTATTCAATTTATAGAAAATTTTTAAAAATTAAGTTATGGTCGTTTTAAGACATTCTTTGAAATCTTGTTTGAATATATTTTAAGCAGATAACATATCTTGGTCTATCTCACTTTTTACCCATAATTTGTCGTGTTTATTTTACGTTAATTGAACATTTCCTGAGCCTAATCTAGATGAATTTGTTTATCTTATTCAATCAAATTTCTCTAAATTTATATTAATGTCACCTTGGTTATTCCAATGTTTTAGTGTGAATGGAATATTTAATTTAACGATTAAATACATTGACTTAACTGACATGGCTTAATTTTTGAATTAATTCTTTACGACATATTGGGTTCCTTTACAACTTATGCATTGATTTGGTTTAATCTCTATTATTAAGAATTTCCAATTAATAGTTCAATAATTTGCTTTATTTCCTATAAATATTTGTTAATAATATGTTAAACGAACATATATTTGCCACCACAACCTTTTTTCATAATTACATTACATGTGATTAATACCATTATAGATTAAAAGGTGGAAACATTAAATGAGTGAATTCTATCTGACATGGCTCAGGACAGTTTTGTGTTCCCATTAAATTATTCGGATTATTATTAATTGGTCGATAAGTTATTAATGATTGGTTGGGTATTACGATCGCTCTGATAGTAATTTTGCACTTTTGGTTAATTAGGGTTCGAGTGATAGCGGGAAAGGAGGCTCTGATATATTGCACGCCACACCAGTCGAGGCCCCGAACCTCATCCCAAATAATGACAGAGTTGTCTATCAGTTCGAGATCCCTCAATACCTTTGCGGTCGTCTCATCGGAAGTGGCGGCCGATTTGTCACACAAATCAAGAGAATGACAAATACTTCACTGGTTATAAACAAACACGTATTCAGTAGTGATATGAAAATATGCACGCTCACAGGTAGGTCCTTTATTACCTGCTTATTACACAATAACCACACGTCTCTCACTTAAGGCACCAAATCCGAGATAAGGGAAGCACTGAATCAGATCAGAGTTCGATTTCCGGTCGCAGACTATCCGGACGTTACTTTACAACAAATCAATTTATTAAACCCAACCCCTACCTGTCCGATGTCGGTCCAGACTGTTCAGGTATGCACTCATTATTCCATAATGAGAAGTAAACTGAGCATATGGTGTGCTTTTAGTTACAACTGCCATCGGCCATATCTTGTGATGTGATACTGTCGAGTCTGGTGAGCGCCGGTCACTTCTTTCTGCAACAGCCAACACATCCCACTTATCCATCACTCAGTCGTTTAGACCTTCACATGACTCAAACTTATTCGCAACAAACTACGCCATTACTTCCTACCATTCATTCAGGAATGATATGTGCGGTCCCGATAATGGGCGGCTGGTATCGGGCCGTCATAACCAAAGTCTATGAAACCGAAGAATGTGATGTAATGTTTGTCGACTACGGCGGCTATTCTAGACTTCCAGTCTCTTCTTTGAGGCAAATCCGATACGACTTTATGTCGCTTCCATTCCAGGCCTCCGAATGCTATTTAGCGAACGTCGAACCTATCGATTGTAAGCTTTCAACAGTCCATCCCTTTCACTCCTTTTAACAATCTCTTAATTTTAGCCGAGAAGGGCTGGACGGCCGAAGCAAATGCACTCTTTGAAGAGTTAGCTCAGGGACAGATATTGCAGGCGTATATAGTTGGCTATTCCGATAATGGCATCCCTTTGGTTAATCTGTTCAAAATTCAAGGAATTTCTGTAAGAATTAATGTTTAAATGTATGGTTTAATGGACTAAACCTCTGTTTGTTTCATAGAATGTGTTCATAAATCAAGAATTGGTTGACCGAAGTCACGCTCAATGGGTCGACAGTTCGGCGTAACTGATGTCCAGTTGTAACCAAATATTTTTGCCAAATATTTAGTCAGATCTGATGTGAGTTACCGACCAATTGTTAGACGAAAACCAGCAAAACATTTATCGCATTATATATCAGGTGCTAAACGAGCCATTCGTTCCTCGGATTTAATTTATCAATGAATTGTATAATACTATTGATTATTATTTTAGTTATTTTGACGATATTTTGACCCATTATTTGAATTTTGATGACTTTGCAAATGATTTTAATTTTTTTTTTCAATTTTCCTTTTTTTGACTATTATTTGAATATATTTGTAATGAGAATATTAAGAAACAATTCTAATGAAAAATCGACAAAATGAGTAACAAATTGAATATTTTTGCTAAAATGTATGTCTGCTCTACGAAAATATTTAATACAAAAATTGATATTTGGCTTAAAATTTTAAAGTTTTAGTTTAGTTTTTGCGATTGTTTTTCTACTGCCTCTCAAAAGTCCAAATTTATTAATCATTTGAAAGGATTTATAATTGTTTTCGTGTTCTGACGAACGCATTGTTTGTGCCTTTGATTAGAAGACCGAAAGACAATGCAATCCATAGTTAAAGTGGTGAACAATCGTATCATTAAAGCCGTGACATTGGATTCACTGCGAAATGTTTTCATTGCATTCAATCCTAAATTAAGAGCTCTAAACAAAAAATGACTGTTTATATCAAATATAATCCCAAATCGGGTGCCTTTCTATTGAATTTATCGAACAATCTTTCATTTTTTCGAACATACATTTTGAGAAATTATTTCTTTGGCTATTTCTGAATGTTTTAAAACAAAATTATTGTTAAAATACTGAATATTTTTTGTCATTTGCAGGTATTTTATAACCTTTTAATTGAAGTGATTGTTATTTATTGTAATTTCAATGAAAATTCAATTTTTGTATTAATTTTTTAATGAATTATTTTTGTCGATAAAATCAAAAGTTCTTCCGTTTTTCCGGCGACATCTCAGAATAATTGGTTACCATTTGTTGTATTAATTGTCTATTATTTTATATGATTTAAAGCCATTATAATTATTGCAAATTAATGATAATATCGATTTTAATAATTGTCTTCATTAAATGCTAATTATTTGTTGTGGGTATCGATTACTGTTCATAAAGTGTCTGTTAAGGCTTTGGATCATTCAATTTGTATACCAAACGATTCATTATATTAATTAAACGATTAATTCTCCCGCATATCGACTACAAATGTATTTCAATTATGTCTTCATTTCAGAAATAATTTCAACTCTATTTCGATTCGTTGCAAAGTTTCAGTACTTTTCGAGGTAAGTTTCAAACTGCTCTCACAATCATTGCTTACAATCATTTTAAAATTAAGCAACGATTTAAGAGTAACAAGTTCATCACAAAAAAAGTTTTAATATATATATTGTATCACAAGATTAATTTTAATTAAAGCAAAATTCAGGAGTACCAATTAACATCAAGGTGAAAAAAATGTCCATTCTAAATATAATAAATTTTGAAAGCATTTATAAGCAATTATAACTCGAATTTTATTCGTTTCAAATTAAAGGCAGTCTAACGACTACTTAAGTGAATTAAAAGAGATTTAGTCGTCAAATAAGTGAAATACATCGCAAACACAAGTGAAGTGAAATAAAGCAAAGTATAGCCCAAAATGTAAACAAAAATGTATATAATAAGAGTGTAGTAAAGATAGACTTTATTCGCCATAAATCGCAAATTAATCCGCGGTTTCAATACTTCAGTCACTCTTTCAGGAGGTTTGTAACCATTTTCCGTCTTAACTGTTCTCACATAATAAGTCGGACCAGTAATGAGCTGTCGGAAGAAGACACCAACAAAACCGGGCCTATTGTATAGGTTTTGAATATTGGGTTCATATTTTCGATTAATCCAATCAGAAATAAAGAGAAACAATTGGACCAAATAATACAACTCATAGGTCCGCACCGGCTGTTTGTCTGGATTTCCTTCAATCAAGTTGAACTGTGGCTTTGCCCTCTTATTAAGGACTTGACTTCTCCCAAATGATGTCAGTTTAGGAGTTCCATCCCTATCCTCAAATAAATCGGTGGTTGTTTGCTTTAAAGGAGTGTTTTCGTCGAATGACAGACTTTGAGTTGAGATGAGTTGGGAGTCCTGTGGCGGCACTTCAAACAGTTGTGACAATTGGTTGGAAGACATCTGCAAATGGTTTCGAGTTTTGGTTTTTTCATTCAAAAGTCTCTTATTCTCATTCGATTGGGACAAGTCGTCAGAAAATTGAAACAAAGATATAATGTATTGCATGAAAGACAGGCCCGAATCGTTGGATATCTGATCAGTTAAGTTGGCCTTTGATATCATTTCGTTGACAACATTCAGAGCTTTCGATATTTCCAGCAAAAGCTGTTGAATCAACGGTTTTATGGCCGGACAGAAGAGTGGTATATATTCAAAATTATTGGCTTCCAATTCCATCAGCGGATGTCTCATTGATGACGACAATGACCCAAAATTCTGTTGACGTATTGTTGGCGATAATAGACTGCCCCTCGAATTTGTTGACCAATTGTTGTGCAATATATGTGTGGGCGAAGTGTCACTACTCATCATCGAATTCTCGGCTTCTCTGATCCAAAGCGAAAGATTGGTCTGAGAGAAGACTTTGGTCAGTCTGAAGAGCATCAGCGCATTCTTCGACGAACTCAAGTCTAAAAGTCGCGAAAAACGAGGAATAAGTTGACGGAAAATCACTGAATAGAAGAGCAGATTGTCGGCAATAAATTGTTTCCATCGACTGTCGAGAATTATCTCTGATTTACTGCTATTCATTGCAGCCATGTCTTCGTTATCGGATGCTGTGGGCTCTGATGAAGAGACATAACGCCAGGGCTGGATATAACTGAGCCAAGTCTCTAATGGCAGACGGAATGATGTATCGTTTGGCCACCGATCGAAAGACAATCGCAAAAATGTGTAAAACCTTTTCTGTAACATATATTTCTGAGACCAAAGCGAGCGCTTTATGTCATCCAAAGGCGAGATATTTATCAAATTAATCGATTCGTTCCCTCTTTTGACACAATTGTTAGCAAAATAATGCAAATGTTTGACCAGAATTCTAACGGCTCTCATGTGGTCTGAATTAGGAGTAAAAGTCTGTAGTTTCGAAGGACTTGACTGTCGTTTGGTCATTGAGTGAGGAATTGTGTGATTGAGCCATATTTCAGTGATAATCATAAGAAATATCTCACATTTTCCTATTTCAGAGCCCAAAGAGTCGTGGGTTAAACGATGAGACAATTGTTGATTGTTTTGGTTGTCTGGAGTTCCGCTCAATAAAGGCTTTAAATTAAGAATCGATGACTTGAATAGTGTTGAAGTTTGAGCCGGAGTTGAGGTCAGAGATTTAGCGGAAGGACTGTTACCAGCAGTTCCCAAATGTAAAAGACTTGATGTCCACGACTGCCAATTACTTGACTGAGAGTTGGGATTCTGAGTGGAAGCCATTTGATTGTTAGTCCGCGGAAGGAAATCATTCAAATATGACTCTAACAGTGAAAAATATATTATATTTGAAGGGTTTGTGTTGGCGTTTGACAGTTGTTCCAAATAATATGGACTTTGCTGACTATAAGCTGTGGTACTATTGTTCAGCATATAGTTGCAGAACTGGAATAAGTAGTACTCGAAGGCGTTCAGACTTATTGTCGTCGATAACACATGAGATATCTTATTGGCATAAAAAGGAGGAATAACTCCCTCTTCCAGCGATAATTTGGTCGGAATCTAATTTATTAATGCAAACCATTAACACATTTTTAATGAACCATTGTCTGCATTACCGGAAGTGATTTCTTTGGAAATTCAAATCGATTTAACGGGTCGTTCATTAGTTGTCGGATCAATTGAAACAAACATCCATTCGGCTGAAGAAAGCTATAGATTGTATCGAATTCTCGCGGATTATAGTTTCGCGAAATCAGTTTTAGTGACCAATCGGTGGACATTGAATGGAAACCAATGCCAAAGATATCATCGACTAAAGTTGTGAATCGGATTTGTATTTCCTTCAGAGACCAAATCAATTGAAAATTGACTCAACTTTTATAGAAAAGGAAATCATTTCAAACCTTAATATTAGTGGCAATCGATTCCTGTATTAATTGCGACAAAATGTTGCACTTCTGAAGAATGGGTTCTTTGAGACAACTCTCGAAACGGATCTGAAACTAATTTCAATAAAAAAACAAATTTGACTCATTTGGTAGGAAATGAAAACAAAGTGAAGACTTACTGGCATCAGATTGAACTGACCATTGTACTGACCAGTGTACTGATTGCTGCTATTCAGCGAATAATTGTTTGAATAATTCATTTTTAGTTTAATCTTTAGATTATAAACAAAATGTTTGACAAAAAACAATTCAAACGACAATTGTTTCAAATGAAAAGCATTTCAAATATCCAAACAAAACGATGTCTTCATATCATTCATAAACAACATTCAAAAACTTAGTTCTCTTTCCCTCTGATTGGTAAAGACTGTTGAGGGTCTTGACAGTTGGAACCCTATACAAAATTGGTCAGGATAATCTACACACAAATTCGGGCATTTAGATCCAATTGAAAGTGGAAACGATTCCACCAAATGATGTGATAATCAGATCCTATAACTGAAAATAAAATTTAAGACAAACCTTAAACTCTACACAAAAGTCACATTTGTTTACAGTTCGAGTGAAAAACAATAAATTACGTAAATATGTTATGATTCGGACACATAATTATTGGTTAACCTGTGATATTAGCAAACATATAATAAGCCTAATATTTTTGTACGTCAACAAAGGATCACGTGATCTGTGCAATGGACTCAATTTTATATTTATTATAAATTACTTGATTACATGGCGCAGTTTATTGACTTACAAATATTTTGGTGTGATTATAAGAGAATCTAATTTGACATTTTATATTAATTTTATACGAAAGATAAATAAGAAGTATTTTTTATCATTTAAAAGATGGTTAATAACAAAGTTTGTCAAACATTCCAATATTTTCGTTGACCTTTTAATCGATTTTTGTCTAAAATAACTGAATTGGTGTTTGTGTTGAACAACAATAATAGGGTCACTAATAGGCAATGAAAGGAGAAAAGCCATCTGAAGGCCAGTCGGGAGAGACGTCTTCGCTTTTACAGGACGTCAAACAGATGTGCAGCAAATTAAGTCTGAAGAACAGGAACGCCGCCGAACTCAATCTATTGCTGTCGAACCCGCACGTGGCGGGTCTGGCCGAAGCACACGACAATGTGGTCCACCGATCCTACGACAACTCGGAGGCCGGCGACGTACAGGCCTACGAAATGGATGTCTTCGGCAGTGAGTCCGGCGATGACGTCCACACTAATACCATACGGATGGTCGGCATCAGGAAGTTGGACAGCGAACCCTTGGGTACACTATTGGCACACCCTATCACACCCTATCACACCCTATCACTGACACTTCCTCTAAAACTGCTGTTCCCTCTCTTTCTTAAGGAATGACAGTCTCCGTTGAGGACAACCTCGTTGTGATCGCCAGAATACTGGCCGGAAGTGTTATTGACAGACAAGGGTTACTCCATGTGGGGGATGTCATACTGGAGGCCAATGGAGTGGAGATAACTTATCCGGAACAGCTCCAGGATGAGATACGCAAATGCAGGGGAAGCATAACATTGAAGGTCTCGCCCTCTACTAAAGACACGATACAGCCGTCCATCTGCTATATGCGAACCCTCTATAACTACGACCCGACTCAGGACAGTCTACTGCCCTGTCGTGAAGTGGGACTGGCCTTCAAACAGGGCGACATTCTCGAGATTGTCAATACGGAGGACCCTAACTGGTGGCAGGCCAGGCAGGTCAATGCGCCCAACAGCCAGGCCGGTCTTATTCCCAGCCAGGAGCTGGAGGAACGGCGCCGGGCTTTTGTCAGACCTGAGTTCGATTACGCGACCACAACAAGCATTTGTGGCACAAGAATCACCAAGAAGAAGAAGAAGGAGATGTATCAGTTGCAGGTCTGTCCCATTTAATGTCTATTCCCTCAAAATTTGTCCTCTTTTTTAAAGTCAATTTAATGATTAAAATAACGGTCTTTATTCAGTTATTAAATATCTTTCCTCCCTTTCCCCAATTATTTGTAAACTGATCCGAAACCTCTGATTTTAGGCTAACGCCGACTTCGATAAGGCAGAGCTCCTGCTCTATGAGGAGGTCTGTCGGACACCACCGTTCGAACGAAAGACAATGGTTTTAGTGGGCGCTCAGGGCGTCGGTAGACGTACACTGAAGTCACGTCTAATCAGCTACGACCCAGAACGGTTTGCTACACCACTGCCACATACGTCCCGTCCCATCAGAGAGGGAGAACAGGATGGAAAACAATACCATTTCGTGCGCAGAGATATCATGGAAGCGGACATCGCAGACAACAAATACCTGGAATTTGGGGAATTCCAGGAACACCTCTACGGCACTAAACTGGATTCAATTCGGGCCATCATTAGGTCGGGTCGAATGTGTGTCGTTGATGTCAATCCACAGGTATTTCAATCTAATCTAATCCGATTTTTAATGGCTTTCCCTATTGAACAGTGTCTTAAAGTCTTGAAATGTGCGGAATTCATGCCATATGTTGTGTTCGTCGCAGCGCCACCATTAGATCAGCTCCGGTATATGCATGAGTATGGCCGACATCAGGGTCTTGGCGGTTCACGCTATCAAACGGTAGGCTTTCTTCACTTGTTCCGATATTTCAATTGATTTGCAATTGTATGTGCAGTTCGACAGAGCAATGGGTCGCAATTCCTCTAGACGTGTGCGAACCCTCCAGAGTCTGGCCTCTTTCTACGAAGACGAAGATCTTCAGGTGACCGTCGAAGAGAGTGCTCGACTCCAACGGGCTTTCGATAAATACTTCGATTTAGTTATTGTTAACAACAATTTCGAGAAGACTTTCGAGCAGTTGAGGGATGCCGTCGACGCACTGACTGTTGAACACCAGTGGGTGCCCATCGACTGGGTCTACAGTGAGGACTGACCTCTAAAAAAGCATATTATTACCAATTAATTGACACTTCAGGACAGAAACATTGTCTTAAGAATTAATTACAAATCATTTCCATAACATTCCAATCAATTAATTAATATTTTAATTGAAACACAGTTTTAATTGCATTCCAATCACTGAAGAAGTGTTTCATTCCCTTTTATTTTTTCCCCAAAAAACGCCTTTTTAAACCATTTTACCGTCACTTGAGATCTGATTCTGATTTACATTTTTTTTGTTGCTTTTGTTACAATTTTTAAACTTTTGTGCAAATATTTTACTGAAAAACTAGGGGACTACCCTTTTTAGTGACCGGTCCTTATTCTCATTTTTCTGAGAAAGGGGTCCTTATAGATGATCTATTAGGAACTAGCAATATTCTGAGACCGGTATAAAGACATAACTTTATATGCAATTTCAAACCTGCTAAATTAATTAATTTGAAGACCGGTCTGAAAGTTACACATAATTTAGAGCTATTTCATTATTTCACTGAATTAAATGACCGGTCATTGCATTGAATCGATTATAAGGTCCTTATAACTGATGGCTAGAAGGTGGTCCTTATAAATGATCTATTAGGGCTTAGCCGGGCCTTAAAGGTCACTAAAAAGGGTAATAGGAACTCCCTATCACTGGTGAGGGGTTGGCATAAATTTTTATTCAATTCTATACCATTTTGAGCTTTTATTTTGAACTTTAGTTTCGGTCGATTGGCTTAATGTCCGTCCAAATGAATTGCAATATTTATAAGCCTTAACTCAGGGATGGCTAAAGGAACCAGTATTATGAAAGTACCCCCTTTTAGGTCATCCCTGCCTTAAATGAATCTTCACTTCTATTTACAAATTAATTGTGAATCTCTTTTTCGTAACAAATGACCCGTCATTTTGAAGTTCAAGAAATGTTTGAACAGATTTTCAGTATTTGTTTTGTTTGTTTGCAATTATTGTCGAACTATCCGTCCGTTCCATACAAATGAGACAAACGTTTGACTAATTATTTTCTACGGAAACGGCTTTTTATGTCAAAAATGATTTTTTTATCAGAATTTTATAAAAAATAGTTTTTAATATTTTGTTTCGCAAAACAAACAAAAAATATTCTGATTCTTGACTTTCATTAGTATTTTATACATTGTTTTTGTAATTTTATTTCCAAAATAAAACTTTAATTTGAAATTTAATTTTTTAAAAATATTTTTAATTCACTCAAAGCCTAACTTCACATAAGATAATGAGCTAAGAATCTGTAGACAATAGTGAAGACTTTTAGTGAAAATTGATCGATAGTTTAGTCTGTCTGTGGGAGTGGGAGAGGGAGGGAAGAAGTTATTAAATAATTCGGAGAATTGAGCTAGTTACTTAATATTACTTTATATTTGAAGTCAATGCAAAACTTATCCTGTTATTGCACAACTTTAATTACCAGACCTCTAAACCAATTGTACTGACTTTGTGGACAATCACTGTTTAATTTTAACTTCGATTATCATCCTGTATAATATTATAAATGATGCAAGATGATATTCCGGTCAATTAGAATCCTATCTGGTAATGTTTTGTTAATATACTTTTTTCATTTAATAAATTACTCAATTGAATGAAAATAATTTAATTAATTCTTTAAAATAAGTCAAAAATTGCAACAAAAGTGAATAAAGTAACTGAAAAATGAATTTTTAAATATTTAGAAAATTATTTGAGATTCATTTAACTGCAATCCAGGGATGGTTTTTGACAGAAATGATATCGTATCTG
>JAQIWP010000136.1:0-38001 GCA_034695525.1 Euzetes globulus
GTGATTTTTTTTATTGATTCCATCAATTGATAAAAAATAGAATTATTACTCGTAAGTCATTCCTTTAAAAATCATGTTAGTTGTGGTGCCAGTTATGGTTCCGGTGCCACCGATCAGAGATGAAAATGTGACCGCTAAGAAAATAACCCTCCTCATCAATTTAAATGATTTTTCTTTTGCTGTTTTATCTTTTTCCATCCTAATCCTTTCAAAGCAAATTAGAATTGCTTGTTGATCATGATGCAGCTTTAGTTTGAAAATAATTACTTGATTGATGTTTTCTTTTTAACTGAACCAATTTGTTCCAGTTGCAATTCTTTGGGCAAGGTCTCTGAATTCAAATCATCTGAAAAAGTAATTGCAAACAAATATAAAGGGAAAGCGTTAATTGCAAACAATAAAAATTAATGGCTTTCTTATAACTTTGTCAAAAACTACTGAAGTGAGTCTACAAAAGAATTGTTGACATTCCGCAAAACTATTGCTTTCCATTTCATAAAAGAAATATTTTGGTATTTTCCTCAATAGCATCTTTATAGTTTAATTATATAGAATCTATAGCTAAATTTGGTTTTTAATAGAATTACTTATGGTATTATTATTATTTTGAGAACCGTTCTCCATATTCTGATCTCTTATGTTTTTCATAACGGCTTCTATTATGGGAACCATCAAAGCAGTAGTGGCCGTATCGGAGATCCACATAGAAATGAAAGATGTGGTTGACATGAATCCAAGCAAAAGCCTTATAAACAAGAGAATGGGTGACTCCTCTGATTTAGCCTTCTATTAGTTACCAAACTGGAGAAGTGCCGAAAAGCATCAGAATTCTTAATGCAATTCTTTGGTGAAGATTCGACTCTTCCACTGCAACTGTTATTATAATACTCCCCAAAAATACCATAAGGGTGTCCTATTCACTCAAGTACATTATTATGATTAATATTCTAGAACGATTAAAAAATTGACAACTATTTAGACTTTCATACATTAATATAAGTCTTTGAAACTTGTTTTGTGGACATTATCTCGAAAATTGGGAACAGAAACATCGGTATGAGAGCAGTGACCGCCAATGGAATGGCTTCTGTCAGCCAATAGACAACCATAAGAAGCACAACAAACACACATTTGGACTCCTTTTGATTGAATAAACAGTTGAGACAAATCTAAAAAATGATAATTTCTGACCTTTTGATGTGAAAAGAAAAAAATAGTGGACAGAAGAATGGGCGCCAACCATATGATTAACCATTTTCGACATTTAATTATCGTATACTTCATTTCCAGTGCAGTCAATCGAAACGAATTTGTCAAATGTCAGCAAAAAACAGAATATTATTTGAATGTTAACTCAAATTGAAATCCTATTTATTCAGAATCTGCTGAACAAATATCCACTTATGAAGTGCTGAATAATGAAGACAATTGGTAATGACATCATTACTATAATTGTGAATCACATCCAACAAATATTCAATCAACTAATTGTCTAAAAATTTTAAATCAATTATATTTATTGAAAAATAACTGAATAAAGAATTGTAATAATAGTCAAAGTTTTTAAAAGTAAATATATAAGTGGTTTTGAATTTCAATGGAAGTGCAGTGCAGTGGGAACTCCTATTAGAAGTCGAGGCTATTCTTTGTTAGATCATGTATTCGGAGTAAATTTACAACAGATTTGACTGATTGCCTTGTTTATTCATTAATTGTGAATTATTGCCTTAAATGACAGTAACACTTGCAACTTTATTGATTTCATTTCATTGTAAAAACAGTTGTCACCTTTTTAAATGAAACTGGTTTTTTTTCTGTTCGAAAAAAGCAACCTTGAGTACCTGGGAGTTCCAGTCTGGTTCATTTTCATGATCAATTTCATTTATTCTAAACTTTCAATAAGGATACTATACAATAAAGTACGTTAAAAAAAGAGTAAAAGTCTGAGGTATTGACAGAAACGGAACTTAAAATATTGTATGACTTCTGAGACGTAACTAATTGTTGAATAAAGGCTAAGAAGTGAAGGCATTATGCAATAGAGCGCTAAATCTCTTAGCAATCGGTTTGTCTGACTAATAGTTCAATGGTTTTGTTGTCTTACATCAGAATTGGCTTCTTTTCAATCAAACATTTATTTTTCTTATTATTGTTATTCATTTTTGTGATTATTCGGTGAACTTTTCTTTTGAAAAATGAATTGATTTGTGGTTCAAATGATAAGTTATGTTTGAAAACTGTGACAAAAGTCATTCAAATGTCAGTCTTATGTCCAAACGAAATATGCAATCGAAACGAAATCTTGAAGAAAATGACAACAATTATGGGAATAATCATTGGATTGAAAGCAGTTTCAACAATAATAATAATAAAAGAGCCAAAGCCGACAATCGATGGACTCCACTCCTCTCCCAATCAAATCGTTTGACTACAAACTCTTCGGCACTAAATCCTAATCCAGACCTAAGTGTCAATATGGAGGACGAGGACGACCTCTTAAATGACGGTTTGGATGACTATATTAGTCAAGTGGTGGACGAAACGCAATACACGTCCGGCCACTCATCGGATAATAGTGTCAATCATTCGCAACAAATGGTTAGGACTTCCGATCAGAATATGTCGAGTCGTTAGTATTGACGCCATTTTGCCCTCCAATTAATACCATTCTTTTATCCTCACTTCAGAGGCAACTGCAATGAAGAGCGAAGAGGACATCACTATGAATACCATTACAAACCCGTCAACACATGAGTCTAATAGCAGTTCTGAGGCCAGTGAGGGTCGCCTCAAGATATTAGAGTCGAGAAATGTCAAACTGACAGAAGAAATATTAAAATTCAAGACTCAGAACATTCAATCACAGCATAAGATCAGAGAATTAGAAGAATATAACAAACGAAAAGCCGACGAATTATTTGACAAATACGAGTCGGCCCTCAAGTTTGAGAGGAATGAGAAGCAGTACCAGGCTCAACTAGTGGTTCAGTTGCAGTCGGCTCTGAAAGCCTTGGCTCCAAACGCTGCCATAGTCCAGACCACTGCCGAATATTTGAATCAACGGAAGAAAGCCTTTCGTCAAGACTTTTCACAAATTAAATTACAGGAATTCTATGAAGGGCTGCCCTCAATCTGCACCTCAAGAATATCTAGTATTCCGAGTCAGAGTCAAAGCACACCACTGACTGGCGGTGATATTTTGGTGCCGGAGTCCCAGTTTTCAGTTGGCGGCAAAAGAGCTAAATTCAGTTCTAGTTTTCCATCGCAGATATCTTCGACACAAATGCTCGACTCTTCTATGCATTCAATGCCACAACCGATGGACACCCAATCGGGCGGCTCTAACGAAAGAACAGTTAGAGAGTCGGACAGTTCACAAACAGGGAGTCAAACTCAGAATTCCAAAGTCATATGGAATCCGATTCGAGTGATTTTGGAGCACAAGTTCTGTTCGGATCAAAACCAATTGAACCAATTCTTCGGACCTCACAATGAATTCGACGATCAATGGATTCGCGATAATCAAGAAATCAATAATTGGACGACTAGTTTGAATCAATTGGCCGAAGAGTTGGGTCATAATCTTCAATTGATAGTTAAGTTTTGATTGTTTTTCGTTAGATTTAATCGTTTGTAAAATCAATTAATTGCCAAAACAATTAATCAATTATTTTTCTTAAATCTATTTTTAAGACTTCTTCTACTTATTCCTCATTTTATCACTCATTTTATATTAAATTATTTCAGACAAAAAACTATTCCAAAGACAGACATTTAAATGCATTTAAATACAAACTGATTGTAATTTGTTTTAAACTTAAAATAAAATTATTTGTAAATTACTGATGTTTTATATGATGGTAGTGCCGACCACTACCGTGTGGTCTATTCCTAGACTCACTTTTTTGACAACAACAGGAACGCAAACCTTTGGAAATATAGAGAATAGGAATTGGTTTTTGATGCTTTTGAAGTGAACTTACTTTTAAAGGAAAGTATTGGTCGGCGTCGTGGCCCAGACCTAAGTTTCCTTTGGTATTCTTACCCCACATATATAAGTCTCCTTTGTCTGGGAAGTAGTAAATCAACTGAAGTCAAAGTGCAAACAATAGACATACTTGTGATGGCAGCCAAATGGTTGAGACCGGCCTCAACTCTCACTACTTTAATGTCAGGGTTAAACTCATTGGCACCGAATAAGGGCATCGGAATCATTGATGGTGTCCTTAAGTGGTCAACTTTTGGCCCCATTCCGAGTATACCATATCCCCAAACATAAACATTTCCTGAATCTTGAATCAAATAAAACTTATTTATTAGAATAAGGTTAAGAATAAAGTAACACAACCGTTGACCAGAGCACAGAGAGAGCCACCGGCGGCCACATTCACTATTTTGCCGCTAATGTTCTTAAATTGGAGTCGTTTGGCGACATTCAACTGTTTATCATTAGTTATGCTCTCGAATTGTGAATATTCTGAGTTCCCCCAACCAAAGACTTCCCCCTTTTCTAAAGGATGTCACAAATATTTAAGAAAAAATTGGGTAAAATTCAAATCCAATTCATTTAATGCCAACCATTGAGAGCGAGGACACAGTCAGCAGTGCTCGACAATTGAATAATCTTTTCGCCGTCGATATCTCCTTTAACTTTGCCAGGAATTCCCTGATTCTGATAATGACCTAAACCTGTCTGTCCATCTGCACCCCAACCACAGGCATAAACGCTTCCATTTTGAGTGAGAAAGAGTGTGTGGTCCTGACCGCAGACCACCTAAAATCAGAAAACACAGAATTTACTCCATTAGTCATCAAATGTGATGTTTAAATACATCGACAACTGTTTCGTCGATATCTTTGATTTGATGAATTTGATGTGAAGGGAAATAGACCTCATCCTCGACTATGGCTCGTCCGCACTGACCGAACGAATTATTGCCTAAACTATAAACTGGAAATAGTTGTCAGACAATTGAGCTCCAAATGCAGTGATTCATACGTTGCCCACTTTGGGTCAGACACACAGTATGAGACCGTCCGCACGACACCCGAACCACTTTATCTTTTTCATTGATGGGCAACTTGATGGCCACCGGTTTAAACAAACACATTAAGGGCTGACCCTTAGGAGTTGGAGGCATCTGATATCCTAATTGGGAGTCAGTATTGATTCCACTGCCAAATAATCGATGAGAAGAATCGCTGACAACGGCTGCGATCACCTGAAGACAAATCATTGTTTAGTTGAGTTGTCCGAAGAGATTGGATTGTTTTACAGTGAATCCAAATCCAGCGGAAACATCGACAACTTTGGTTTGTGTATCAACAAAGTCAAATTTGGTGGGAGCCGTTCGCGTTTCTATAGGTGGCGAAACTGGTCGCCCTTTAAACTTGGTTCTCTGGATGAGTCCCATACGACCCAAAGCGCCGCCTCCGCTATACCCCCACGAATATATCAAATTTCTTCGTCTTGAAGGCATTTTGTCTGATTCCGTGTATTGGAAGACAGGCATCGAGGCTACCTTTTCCGGGTCCTGACCCCGAGGTATGGCTTTCGCCAGACATCTCTTTGTCCTTAAATTTTGATCGAAGAGTGACAGCAATTGATTCCAGTTTTTTAGACCAAATTTATTCATTTCATGCAATCATTCAGTCTTATGATCTCAAAGACAACTTTTGGTCAATTTCTCACTGATTGGATATTGAGACCAATTCTCAGAATATTGGAAAAGAAGTGTTTGAAAACTTGAAAGATGACATTCATATAGTTATTTACAAACGAAAAGACGTGCGAATCATGTGATGTAAATATGAGTTTATAACTTTGACAACAGATGCCAGCAATCATTATTCTTGTTACTTTTTATCTTTTTTTATGATAAATAAAACCATCTTGGTTAATTGCTAACGTTTACCTAATTACTGATCAACATTAACCAATAACTTTTTAAAATAATTGAATGAAGTATGGTTAATTTAAACTTCATTAATTAAATTTAGTTTCAATTTAATTTTGAGTTTGATTTTCCATTGCTAAGTTCAGTTTCGAGGTTATTTTCCTTAATTGAATTTGACGTAATTTGATTAATTCTAGTCTATAAATGATTGCAAACAAAGGCAAGAATATTTTAATTGAATTTTGTGAATACGATGGCATCAAATTGTGATTGAATTGAATATATAGGGGAACCAATTTCATTGTCATTTGGAGCAGTTGTGTGAAGACATTATTTTAAAATTTAAAAGATTAAAGGCACTATTTCATAAGTTTGCAGAACTTATTTTTATCTCTAATTGCCATATTGACTAATATTAATTATTAGTATTTGTCTGGACTTTCCTTCATCACTGATCACACAGACCTCAGCCAACAGCCTTACAGGAAGTGGACAGTGTGAGATGGATCAGATACAATACCAGCCATAAATTAGTTAGCAGAACATTTCAAATGATTTTACAGGAGGTGCTTATTTCAAAAATTCCTAGACTCGTATAGACTTGCCAAGGGAGGCTGTTAGCCTCAGAAACAAATTTGTTTACACAAATACTAATTACATGTATTAATGTATTAATTATATTATTCATATTAATATTAGTTAATATCGCAGTTAGCGATAAAAAACAAATTGTACAAACTTATAAAATTGTGAATTTCATCTTTCAATTTAAAAACAATTTAATTATCTTTTTTCTTCTGTTCTAATTAGTAATTCATTCAGTTTTGGAACTTTAGTCAATATTTCTAATTTTGAACTTAAAATTTATAATTCATTTTATTCTTTGCTCATTTTAAAATATGGATATGGTTTTCAAATGATGTTTATGTTATGATCATTCCGTGCATGAAGTCAATTGTAGCGATAATTTTATTAACAGTATTAACAGTTCTTTTCCTTTCACTTCTCTACCTTGCTCGAATTCTTTAATCCTCGAATTCTCGAATTCAAGGCCAAGGACAGATAACTATATTTGATCTAGTATTTTAATATAAAGCATGAAAATTTATAATGAACTTATTCAGTTATTCAATTATAAAAGCGATACAATTCCTTTAAATCAAAAATTGTTCCAAAAATTATTTTTTAGAATAAAAATGGAATTTTACTGAAAAAGTCTTAGAATATTGATTAGAAAATCATTTTTCCAATGAAGTCAGATGTTTGCGATAAATAGTTCAGAAGAAAGTATTAAAAATGTCAGAGAAATCGCATGAAAATAAAATTGATTAAAACTTATGACTTCTTTCAAATTATTTGATTGAATACGAAAACTGAAAATTTAAATGAAATTTCAATCAAATGTTGGGTTCCGTTAGAGAAATATTTTCTACAAATAAAATAGTGTATTATTTATAAATGTTTGAATAGAGAGTCCGTCTGTTCTTCGCTTCTCTCCAATCGATTTACTCAAACATTATTCGAGTAAAACATAAGAAAAACTTATTCATTGGAAAAAAAGAGTAAGAATTTTGTCGAACAGAACAAACTTCACTCGTCTTTCAGTAATTTTATGGCAAATGTTTTCAATGCCTATTCAGCAATAATTTAAATTCGCAAGGGTATCACTTCTTTTCAAACGTTTTATTCCAGCCCTTTGCGGCCCCTCTTATGCCACACATATAGTATTGCATTCAAATTATGATATTTTTCACTTTTAACGTTATATTCCGATTATTTTGAAAATGTGATAAATTGACAAAATTTTGTATTTGTATAGAAAAACTGTATAAATTTGTATTCAATCGCTTTTCATTTGAAAGTAGGGTCAGTTTGTAATAATAATGCAGTCAATTAAATCCAATGAGATTTTGACATTTCAAACATCTTTTAGGTAAAGTGAATGGAGAAGGATTGTATCAGGATGAAATTAGATACTCAGAACTTGGTTATTATCGAAATAGCAATTTTTATAGCAATTCTACTAGAGTGAATTGGGAAAGTGTACTTGTTTGTTAAATATGTTAACGAAAGAAGCTAGCCGGGTAAGCCAAGGATACTTGCAATCACTTGTGATGAGCTTGTACAAAGCACATCGATATTCTCTCATTGAAATGATATTAAATGATTGTTGTTAGAGTTACCTAACCAGTACCGTGCCAGGAAAGTGCCTCCTTGGCTTACCCAGCCAGATTCTTTTAAATAAAGTCAATCACGAAAATGTTTATTAAAAATGAACTAAATTCTAAGAGTTGTTTATTAAATGGAATTACAATAACTTGAATAAAATGGTCTGACATTTGTCTAACATTCAAAAGTATTGAATTTTGAATAATTGTATTGTTTTGCAGTGAAGTAATCGATAATATTTTTGAGATAACTTCCTCTGTCGAAAGGGTTGACAAACCGGCCCTCACTGTCAGTCAAATAAGAATATCGACGAGATTTTATTTCTTCGTTTTGTGTCAAATTAATGGCAGCCCTTCTTAGGTTACAAACGGTAAGAATGAAACCAATTGTTAGGAATTGAAAGCAATAACAGGTATTAAACCACTGATAAGGCGTCAAAAGGGAGTCTTCGGTCAGCGCTAAGCTCACCACCAGATAAGTGGACACCAGTCCCATCAGAAACAGAGATAAGCCAAGACTGAAGAACGACAGTCTATTATTCTGACCGACACAAGTCGACAGATATATGCAGTGGTGGTCGAAGCCAGCGATACATCTTTTACAGAAACGACAATGAGTGGACCGATGGCTTTGAACTGTCCTACATGTGTGACACAAACGAATATCACCTTTGAAGTCAACAATTGATCGGTTTGAGGCCTGAGCTCGAAGACCAGAGTTCACTATTTTCTGAAGTGTTTTTACATATTCGTGAGTATTTAATGGCAAATATCCCGGTTCTGTTCTGCAAGTCTTATACCACCAAAACCAAACCAAACAATGTAAGACAATTAAAATGCTATGAATTGCGATATTGGATGACGTTTTGGGCCAGTAATAGAAGGCATACTGAGGATAGGCATAGAATATGGCACTAAAAACTGCCAAAAAGAGGACAATTCGCGCCATTAATAGCAAATTTTTAGTAAACTTTTCTGACATTCGTTTCTTTTTGTGCTTAAATATCAAAATTTTTAAATCAGATTCAGAGATGCCATCAGTCAATGGTCCCAATAATTTCATCAGATATTTATCGCCATTTTTGATGGCATAATCAATGGCTCGATAGCCTCTGTTTGTGATCTGATTCGGATCTAAACCTATGTTTAAGAGCAAATGAACGGTCTCTTCATTGTGATGAATGACTGCATAATGGAGACAATTGAGTCCATCGCTATCAGTCTGGTTTATGTCAGCTCCACATGAGATCAAACGAAGAACTGTTTCTGACGATTTGGTCCTATAATTGCGGCCAAACATTGACGCTCTCATTAAAGGAGTACTTCCAGTACTGGACAGACATATAATGATAGCTAATTAATAAATCAAATAAGATTTTAAAGTCTAACCGGTCCTTCACATCGATGTCTATTCCTTTGGAAAGCAACAAATCAATGACTTGAATGTTGCCCTCCAGAGCCGCCAAATGTATTGGTTCCGGTTCGTCGTAGATTCTGGCCTTCATTCGCGGAGAAACGCCGGCTTTGATTATCTTATCGACGATTTCGAGGTTTCCTTTAATTAAAACAAATTTAAAACAAAACTAATGGCAAAGGAGTGAAACATACCGTTAACTACTGCCCAGTGAATGGGGAACAGTCCGGTCTCATCTGCAGTGTATAGTATGTCCTGTCCATAAGTATCAATAAGTGGATTGAAATCTTCGATTCTTTTCAGTGCTTTCCAATTGATTTGTGGCACTCCAACAAAAGAAGAGGATGAGTCGCTTTGATCACTCATTAGAACCACTTTTTAAATATTTTTTTAATCTCAAAACTGTTCAATGAATCAAATTGTCGTTAAATTAATTAATATACATAAGAAAAAAGATTTTGATTTTGATTTGATTGTTTCGCGAGCGGCCAGTTTTTGCCGTTAGTTAAGACTAATGTTAAACAATAAGTATTTTTCATCCAAAATAATTATTTTTTCTAATGTCTAATTATTTTAATTATTTATTATAATTTATTAAGTTCATAAAAATAGCATGATCGTAATTAATTTATAAAAATTAGCCCAAGTTTGGTTCAAATTGATACAGGTCCAAAGGCTTCAAGTTTGTAGTTTTTGAAACTTTGTTTGAGATCATTAAAGAGATGGCTAAAGAGCTGAAAACAATATTAGGCTAAAAGAGAAAGATTAACGTCTCTTCAATTATTTATTACATTTCAAAGAATAAGAATTTTTAAGCAGAATTAAATTGAATTCATTGTAGAGTTAGAATTCAATGAAATTTTAGTAAAAAAAAGAAGAGAACATTGAATAGCATTTGACATAAACCACTGATACTTTTTTGTCTGACTTCTAATCAAATTTAGCCCGAAGCCATTGTTTTCTCATTTTGTTTATTTCATCATTTGATCAATGAATTGCATTTGCCTTTCAATACAATAAATGAATTTATTTTGAATTCACTTCTGTTTCCGATTATTTGATTGGATTTTTGATTAGTTTGCTAGAAATCAATTGAATAAAATTGAAGATACAAATAAGTATCTGTCATTAGATTTAATTTATCAGATATTTATTTCTAAATATAGGTAATGTCCAGCTTAAATGACCATTATGTTCAACTAATAGAATTTTAACATGATAAGCTTAATTGGATGTGAAGCGTCACGTTTAGTTAAACCGGAAGAATCTTTGGTTGACACGAATTGGCGGAAAATTGAAAGGAAATTATGTGAAACTATTTATTACAAAGTTTTTTGTCGTAAAATGATATTTGACTGAAGATATTTCGTAATTGATATAATGAAATCTTAGATTTAAAATAAGAAGTGAAGAGCATTCACTTCTCACTAAAATTCAAATATTTGGAAAATAATGATAAGACATTTGTATGCCTTGTAATCTAATCGACTCTACCAAGAATTAGATAAGGAGACCAAAAACAAATACAATTTCTTTGTCACTAAAAGTTTAATACTCTTTTTGAAAAATTAATGTTTTTGTGATTTGATTTTTTTTCGAAATTTTGAAACGTTTTGAAATTTTAATAAAAATATTATGAGTCAAAAACGTAAATAATAGACAATTATTGATAAAATTCTGTGTAATAATGATATTAAAATAATTGAAATCGAAAAGTATTTGTTATATGAAACCAATATCTCTAATGACTTAAGTTTTAGAAAACCATACATCAGATGAGACTCTTTTATGTGTGCAATGAATTGTGACATATATTTTGATTGACTAAAATTGAATCGACAAATATCGTGATGTCCTCTAAAATGATTAGTTTATTATTGATTGTTTCTTACACTCTTCAGGGAAAAGGATTGGCTTTTGTCGGCTCCCAAACCAATAAACTTAATAACAAATATTCTGCAAAAGTATGTATTAGTTTCAAATGAGTTGAAAAACTTGAAAAACGAAATCTTTATACCATTAATACTAATCCATTATTGTCTTGAAAAATTAATTTCCTTAAAAAATCTATTCGATTAAAGACTTTGTCCTTTAGTTGGTCGAGTTGTGGTGCGCCCAATGACTCAATACACATACAAAGCTTATCAGTACTTCCGGACCCCATCGATATTCCAGGAAAGGTCTATTTAGGCACTGACTTCACTGTCAGCACAACAGAATCAAGTCCTTTGCCGGTAAACCAACGACATATCTATTAATGATTTCATTGAATTTTGTGAATCAATATTTAATTTCATTTATTCGGTTAACTTGTCATTTATTCACCCAATCAATTGAGTAAATAATAAGGCATTCCTTTGACTTCATTCATTCACATCACCCGATTTTATTGAAAGACACAATTTTTTTAAATGTCATATTGTTTGAGCACAACATAACACAACTGATCACTCAGTGCCACATTTAATGAGCCGAAAATTTCTCTCCCGACACAATTATCCAAATCAACACTTATGTAATGACTTTGGAGAAGTAGGGACTGACCCTCGTTAGAACAACATTGCCTTTCAGTGATTAGAATTTGATAGATTTGTTTTCTGCAACTTTCATGGCTCCTGAATGGAGTTGTTTGCACAGCACTTGTTCTCAAATCACACATTAATATCAACAAGAAATAAATTATTAATACAGTAAAAATCATTTGTATGTCCCATACATGGGACTATTGCAACCATTTTACTACTAATCATATCATTTTGATATAAACTTGACTTACTTATGGAAGATAATCCGTAAATGAGCAATCAGAATTTCTGATATCTAATGAGTAAATTCAAGTTGATATTTGTTAATTGGTGTTAATAAAAAAGTTGTATTTCACACTTGAAAACTTGCTTTAGAGAAATGATCTTGACAAAATTAGATTTGTTCTTTTAATTTGTATTTGTTGAATCGAAGAAACGATTTTTTCTTCATTGAATCACATTTAGATGTGAATGAGAACTGAAATAACGGTTCCATTCCTTTGAGTCTATTTGTGAACATAAATGATAAACATTTGAAAGACTTTCACTTCTGTTTCTATAATAAAGTATAGAATCGTATTGTAATGTATTCGTAAAACACAAAACAAAATCATTAAGACTAAACTCCTTTCCCTTAATGTTATTCTTGTTATTAGACTTAATATAAGACAAGTTATTCTTTCAAACGTAGCTATCGATTAGCGTTCAGAAGAAAGTTGTATGGGTTTGGGTGACCATTCCCTGTGAGCACGGTTTGGGTTCGTGCACTTATCCAGACATCTGCCAATTGATAAGCAAATTTGAATGTCCTCAAGCTTTCAAGAAATATGGCATTCCATGCAAATGTCCGCTTCCAAAAGGTAATCACCATTAAACCAATGCCTTAATAGTTCTCTTTTGAATAAATTGCTTGTTTTTGTCTTCTCCGAGAAATATATTTGTTTGAAAGCAAAAGGGATCCATATTTGTATGAATTGAAAGACTAGAGCCATAATAATTTGTGCGTTTGAGTGGAAATCAAAATAATGATATACAACACCTTTAGATTTATAAGCTATCGAACAGCTCTTCACTTATATTTGAATCATTTTGATCTATGATTGTAAGGGTTGGCAATCCTTACCATCAATAGACTGTCATATTTCAGTAATATTGATAGATATGATTACTTTTGGATGAATGACTCCCTGCCAAGAATAGGAGCAGTGCTTTAGGCAAATAAATCATTAGATATGCCTCACTCTTATTCAAGAGTTTATGCGTGAGAACTGATCGCTAAATTCACGTTAAACTGATCTTTCATCAAAAGACCAGAACTTGTTGAGTAATAGTAGGTCTTACTGTCATATAAGGCCTTCTCATTACTCTAATTATCATTCATTTGTTTATCGATTAAAATATTTTCTTTTGTTTTTAGGGGTTTATTCTTTGCCAACTAGTCTTGTAGTAGACATCAATAAATCAATACTCCCTCCATGGCTCGAGTCCGGACATTATAAGGCAAGGGCTCACTTATCTGATAAGACGTCTAATGAGGTTCTATGCATTGATCTGACGCTTACAGTCGAGTCTAAATACAAGTCCATTAATTATAACAATAATTTTGTTCGAAACATTTTTTGGTAATTCGTAGACTCTTTGCCACTGAATCGCATCTCTTTGCTAATCAATTGATTTGAAACTTGATAATTTTGATGTAAATCACTAAACATTATTATTATATTTTTATAATCTTTTTAAATTGAAAAGTGAATCTTGCAAATTAAATTCGTACATAACTTTGTTAATGGATTTTAACGCTTATTTTGCGATAAAAGTTTAAAAGATTCATTCATTATTGGTATGGTTTCACATTATTATGGATAAAAGTAAGACAATTTCAGATTTTTATCAAAATTAAAGAAGTTTTGCTCTTAAAAAGACCAATTTGAAGGCAAACAAATAATTTGTCAAACTTTGAATTCACTTTCCTTTCAGTCGTTCTTCTATTAAATGTCTTATTTTCACATTATTTATAGTTCTTGCGATTCTTTATTATTCATTTCCTATCAGTCTTTAAAGTCATTAATAACTATCAGTTTATATGAAATGTCTGCAAACTATTCGCCGAAAGAGTTTGTGCCGAAAAATAGTGGAGAATATTCGCTTATGAGAGCAAATCAATAAAAGTGAGTTCTGGAAACACCAAAAATATCATATTTTTCTTGTTTAAGATTGAATTTTTGAGGCACGCGTTTGCGCACCGGATTGTCAACAGTTTGTTTATGCCATTGGTTTCACCGATAGATTAAACGGCGTTATCACTAATATATTATTAATGATTTTAGTTAATAGCGGTCGATATAAACAGCATTTCGTGACATTGTTTTGCCCTAAACTCAGAAAATAATTGTCTGTTTAGTTGAATTACAAACGGAATTAGTAAACGATTGGATGGTAAAGACTTTGGCAGCGAATACAAAGCAGAGCGAAGAGCCGTACATACAGGAAGAGTAAGAGGAAAGCTGTGCAATGAAAGTGAAGTGAATGTAAGGCAGATCTCTGCTATAGAATCGTTTATTGCTTAAAGAAACGATATAAAGATGGCTTCATTGCCCACTCCTTTGTCTGCCATATCTGTGACACTCGAATAGATGACAATTAATAAGTGAGTCCACCGGTCACGCCATTAGACTGACCAACAAGTGAGCCAATCAGTTGTGACAATGCGGACTTCGAGTCCAAATCAAGAATTATTGTCGAAAACGCCTTTCATTTGATGTCAGTTTTCAATTTGGTTGTTGTGTTCATGTGATGTGATTTTCAACTCTTCTCAATACTTCTCGTCAGACTCGGAAGCGATACTCCTCTCGAATCCATTTATATTGATTTGACTGAAAGGCGTTATTCGCCAAATATCACCCGTTTTTAAGTGATTCTTATTCTCCGTTCAACTTTCTCTTCTCTTTTCAATTAGGCTTTCGGTCAAAATTAAGAAAAATAGGTTCGAAGACATCAACGAAATTCAATGATATTCACCATTGAGTCCTATCATCGAATTTGTTGTGAAAACATAAATATTTAATATTTAAAATCATTTTCTATTCCATTAAATATTTAGCGTAAACTCAAATTCTTTTGGTATATTCCAAAATACTCTGAAGAATAATCTTTTTAATTGAATTTTTAACTGAAAGTAGTCTCAAATACTGAAAATTAACTTAAATCGGTTATAATTATTGAATTTATTAATGTTATACTCTGTCACTCATTTATTTTCTATTGTTTTCTATTATAAAGTATTTTGTTTTCAGTCTAATAGTAAAGCATTTTATTGATTTGGAAGCTTTCAAAGTACCGAAAGTTTATTGATTTTCGTCTTTTATATCATTATATTATTCGACATTAGAGGAGAGAATGAAGTACTGAGAGATACAAAAGTATAAAAACATAAAAGTTAATACATTTTTATATGACAACAAAACATTATTAGAATGTTAGACAAGTTTTATCTTAACGTTTGTTTAATATTATTATAATCTACTAAATGGAGTCATCAAATAGAACAACATTTGAAGAGAGGAGAGACTCATTTGCAATGAGGCCGACAAAAGACTATTACTCGGATTACGATCCGTGGGTCGGCATTCGTATTGCCATATCATTGGGACTATTGATCACTTTATTCACAATTTTTATTTTATATAAAACAAAGTGTAACGCCAGAAAGACCAGACGTATGTTCCAGGCATCGCTCAAAACTAGAGACTACGGCCTCGACAATCTTGAGGTGGAGTTCAGAACTCGAACACTTTCTAATGATACTTGAGGTCAAATCAAATTCACTGGAATCTAATTATCTGTTCATTACAATCGACTATACAATGAATTAATCGAAACGCCATTAAATTGTTGTCCACTAATGTATTCGGTTATATCTTTGCGATTGAATTAATTCTTTCGCTTTGATTTGACATTTCAATAGTCCATTTGAAAGTCTATTTATAAATTTTCATTTCTTTGTTATACTAGTCATATATTTTTGTCAAATAAATGATTCTTTAAATGTTGTTATAATGAAATTTCGTTTATATCAAACTTGTATTCAACAAATTTCATTTATAAGTCGTTTAATTGTCAACTTATTTCGAAATATTTGTTTTCTTATTTTAAATTTCAATAATAAAAAATGTTCGAATATTCTAGCAAGCCGATATTTTCAGCTAAATCTCTTCATATGTGAAAACCTTCAAATAAACAATAAGATAATATTTTGTGACAAAGAAAGATCTTGACATTTCTCTCTTGGTTATTCCCCAGACACTTTTTTACAGCTCAGAATCGCAAATTCCTTTCAAGAGAGCGCTGACCAGTTTTAAAAATAGCCGTCTCTTTGAGATATTTATTTTGTTTTGTCTAAGAAAATATTCGCAAATGTTTTGTTTAAATCATAATTTAAAGCGAAACCGAAGAGGCATTAGATTAATGTCTTTTGGCATTAATGACAGCACTTTAAACAATATTTGTTTTCTTAACTCAATTGTCTCTTAAAACATATGTCAAAAGTTGAACGCATTTATTATTTTAAATATTAGTTATTCTTCATATTATGTGATAACTATTATAACATTCGTTTACAAAATTGAAATTTTTGTTTACTTTGATAAAATTTAACAAGATAACAAAATTCTTGCACAGAATATAATCGATTGTCAGCAACATATTCTCTTTGAAAGCTCTCCCAAACTCACGCTTTATTCGTCGATAGATTGCATTTCAGACTCTTTTGATTCATATTTTAGGTGAAGAGTTGCGATTCAGAATAAGGGGTTAGGATCTAATGAATTGCAAAGTCTGACCATTTCTGGTGCAAACCTATGATTTATGTATTTGATTGCTAAGAATGAAAATAATAAACAACAAAAAGTGAGGTTTTGAGGAATATTTCTAATGTTTCCTTTGAGAATAAGAAAGGCAAAAGTCTAGCTTCAGTCTCAACATGGAAATCTAATTCAAGTTAATTTATTCTAAATTGATTAAGTAAGATAATCTATACAATTGGATTCAGCAAAACGTGCATCAAATATTTTTGAAAAATTGATTACCAATTTGTATATTTTTTTGAGATATTTCTATTTGAACTGGACTAAAACAATGAAATTATAGATGATAAAAACATTTAACTCTGGTTTCAGATGTTTACCGAGTCATCAACAAAACTGCATTCAAACTAACTGTAAATAAATTTGCCAGAAGTTTGCGTTTTTTGTTTGTTGTTTATGGCATTCAATGTTAAAATCCCTGCAATTAATATTCATTTGCGATAATTAAACTGAAGTGTTATCTAAAAATCGGCGGATTAGAGCTAAACAACAATTGATGTCTTCAGTGTTTGGCACAGAATCTCATTGAAGAGCAGCTGTTTTATTGAACTCATTTCCAAGGATTTAAACTTAAAAAGTATATTAAATTAAAAACAAGTAAATGAGAGTCACTTAATTACATTTTTCACTTCTCACAGATAATCAAAATTCTATTGATTTAGATATCAAATAACATATTAACTGTTTCATTGTGGAAATAGCCAGGTCAAGTCATTGTTTGCATTTATTGAATGTTCATTTTATTATATTTGTTTTGAATACACATTAGAAAACATAATCGACTTATAACATTGATATTAAACGACAACATTATTATATAAAATCTAATTAATCTGTTATTCGGTGAAAGTGTAGAAAAAGTTGATTTCTTAGACAAAGTTAGAAAAGCTATGCAATAATAATCTCATCAATTAATCTGTTGTAACAGTGAGTGAGAGGTCCAGACACAGGATCTCATTGTCAGAGTTATCATTAACTTTGATCTCAAGCCTATAATCTCCAGACTCTAACCACGACGGAATTGATCCGGAGTTTAGCGTAAATACTGGACTCAGTGGCAGATTATAATTACCAGATTTGATCGGACATTCGCACGGAATAGAGTGAGTCTTGAAGGATGTCGGACATGGATTAGGTATCGGAAGAAGTGCACAAAAGTCTTTGTAATCACAGCTGCCGGTGCCATTTATACAAGGGACCGTCACCCAGAAAAATGTCACCTTCTTCTTGATCGTCAGTGAGAGCTGTGTTTCAGTTTGAAGGGAAAGGGAAGAAAAAGAAAAATGAACGCTAATTAACCAAGACTTGACTGCAAATTATAGCTTCAAATAAAGAAAAATCACAGAAAAAGAAATTTTCGTCACTATTATCGCAATTTATTGTTCAATTTAAGTGCGATTTCATCAGAAATGCCGAAAAACAGTTCAAAAGTTATGTTTGTCTATAAAGAGACCGAAAGTTAACTGAAAATATCAATCGCTATATTCGGCGCAAACAAAAAGATTAAACACCGAAGAGATTGAGATCAACAGTAGTTTTTGAAAAAGGCGTTCAACCATAACATCAAATGGAATAATGAATACTTTTTTAGCAAATAAAAGTTAATTACTCTGTCAGAGCATAAGAAAGTTCATTAAATAGAAAAACACTCCGAGGAATACCAGGAATTAGGAGTTTAGTCGCAAAGAAGTAATTGCTATCCGAATGAATAAAACCCAATTCAAAATTGCATATAAATTAAACGCAATTCTCAAACAGTTTCAGACCTTTTTCCAACTCTTAAAACATTAAACAAAACTTTTTTTACAGAATAGTGTAAAGCAATTGTGAATATACAGGATTGAAAAACAAAACAAACTTTCCTCTAAATTAAATAGAATTCCAACGAAATGTTTACTGAAAAAAAGTCTTTTGAATAAATTATAAAAGTTTTTTAGTTAAATAATTGTCAATTCATTCGTTGAAATGGGTTTTCATTATATATTTTTGGCTCAGACTAGTATTTATAAACTGAACTTCAAGAAGCGGTCTTTGTATTAGTGAACCGTAAACTTGGATTAATGGGTTGAGTCGTGTTTGGTTTGGTTTCAAAAAGAAATTGTAAAAGCGAGGGATTTGTTTCAATATAAGAGAATATGTGTCAGACCTACCGGAAGGGGTGAATTCTCTACGAGCGTTGCCGACGCTTGCAATTCCATTGAGATATTGCCTGGAATCACTATAGGATCAGGTGACAACTGAAGCAATTGAACCTGGATAACTTCACTGGATACGCCACATTCAGACCAAGAAAATGATCCCAGTTTGAATCTTTTACTCTATGTTATTAAGGATTAAGAGTCGAAGAATTAAATTACATGAATTATCTGACAATATTTTTGACAAAATATGATTAATGAGTTATAAATTAGAGATAATTGATTGAAAAACATCAGTGAAAGCCATTCATAATTCAATTCCTAATTGTCTGTTGAAGGCAAGAGAATATGAATAATAAATGAAGAGTCAAATTAATGAGCAAATGATATGAGAGACTATCAGACTATCAGTGTTTTATGTAATCATTTTTTATGGTATAAATAAATTGTATGTCAGATGAGACCAAAAGTGGCATTACTTACAGCGTTAGAGACACTGCCCAACGATATAATCAATAATAAAATCAAATTGAATCGCATCACGAAATATAGAAAAACTTTCGCAAATAAAATGAAATATTTTCTCCTTCTCTATCTTTGAAGAAATTTTTTTCAACTGTCAAAAGATTTTTTAGACTATATTTTATATTTCTTTTTTTTTGTTATTTTCTTATTTGAGATCCACTTCAGTCTATTAACACAAATATTTTGATATTATCTTTTGTAACGTAGAAAAGAGGTATCAGTTCTGATGACTACCAGCTATCTATCCGTTTGATTGGATACAATTTCCAACTGAATTAAAAAACTATTTTATCAATAATTTAATTTATCAATTTTGGATAGGCTCGAGAATCAGGCTTGGGCAAATCAAGCACCACCTTGTTAACATCGAACTGTACAATATTAGATGGAAATGAATTTGTTCTGGAATAGTTCATCTATTGTTCGAAAAGGGAATAAATTTTTGTTATTTTTGCTATAAATTCAATTCTAATCAATCAAAATGTTTAACAGTTTTCATATGAAAGACAGAATTTGGAGTTGTGTTTGTGTGGGGCCGACCACCGAAATGCCATTATATCAATGTCTGTCACAATGCGTGTGAAACTCAACGGATGACACATTCTGTGGAAGAATACATCCATTTCGAAGATAATATGTATAAACAGAGCGATAACCCTTCAAATCAATCGAATAACGGTTAAAACAAATATCAAATATATAAAAATTATTGCAAAATACATTTGGAGATAACCCTTGAAAACAATCAAATTATAAACCTTTGCTTAAAATCATATGATTCGACAGAAAACAGATCCGTTTCGAGAAAACATCGATTATAGCAAATGTTTATCTCCTAATTGCTTGAAAAAAGTATACAACAAAAGAGTGATTTTTGATGGATGGCAACAATCAAAGACATAATACCAACTAATGGCTAATAATAACAATAACACAATCAAATCGATTGTATAAATACTAAGTTATTTACTGAAAATCTATGCCTGCATTCAATGAGTTATTGTAAATACGCGTGATTTCAAGCAATAAACCTTTTCTTCTTTCTTTGCCCCAAATATATCGATATCTCCATCACTGACATCACATCCAATATTTTGTTTTCTTAACATTTCAGACCACAAAACAATATTTGTTTGATTGAAAAAAATAATTGAAGAAGGATAATTGAACTAAACTTATAAAATAAATTGCTGACAATAAAAAGAAACCAGGAGTCACGATTCGGACAGTTTTTATTGCAGGGAAGTTGAATAATGAAACTTGAATGAAAATTTTCATGATGTAGCTGAACATGTAGCTTGACATAGTTGGACTGGCCATGTCTCTTTTATTATAATTTCGGATAAAATGGAAACTGAAACTTAATGTTTTGTAATAATAGATGATTTTCTTCATTCAAATAAAGTATTTTGAAGATTCATTTGGAGAAAAACTGAGCAAAAAAACGAATATTGATTTTTGTCTTTGACTGTAATTATTTAGACTCTTTGAAAAGGATTCGATATATTCTTGGGAATGATATGTATGAAGAGTAGTGTCATTATTCTTGAAAATTATCAATTGTTATTCGATGCCAAACACAGCCAAACATTTTCTCAAACTATAATACAAACTGAAATTTCAGGCTTTTTATTGTCACTACAAAAAGGAGTCTAACATTTAATTAATTTTGGCGTCGATTGACTCTACTCTTTAAGCTAGAGATCAGTGGGAAGGCTTACGAATTGATTGCAAATAATTACCCCATGAGAGCGAACCAGTAGATGAGCACTAGTGCCGCTTCAATGAGGAAAGGGAGAGATTGAGAACCGACAGACAATTGAATCTAATATTAAATAGACAGACAGATATTCAACCAAATCAGAGATGACTGACTTTCAAATGTCGGCCTCATTTTCAGTCAGATATGACATAACAGTATGACATTACAGTGAAAAAGTATAGAAAATAGAGGGGAATGGAGGAGACGACGGCTTTAATTAAGAATTTATGAAATAATCGGTGCGTGAGTTCTATTAGCACCGACTGATAAACAGACTTTCATTTTAATAATTATAGACAAAAGAAAGTTTTGACTTGAAAATCAATTTTTTGAGGGCTTAGTGTTAATAATTCGTGGGACAGATGTTTGCGTTTTCATTAAAAGAATAAAAATACAGAACTATTCTGTAATATATTAAATATTGTGTGCATTGGCTCTGAGTTTGCAATCGTTTGTTCTTAAAGTAGTTTATTATAGAAGAAATATTTTTCATTATATATTTTCTTGTATTCTATTGTATTATATATTTTGATATAAACTGATCTCAATATAGATTTACGATAAACTCAGTCAAAGAGACAGATATTTATTACGCTTTAGTTAGTTATGCCAATAATGTCTGGAATTTCTTATTTTCATTTAAAAAGACGGCCAAAAATTAATATAACGATCGATACCAGCGATGAAAAGATGAAAAAATTTGTTGGCTATAAGTTATAACTCAAAGAGTGTTTTGTTTGTTTTCAAACTCATTAGATTTGGAATTCATGAAAATCATAACAAAAACAGAATTTCAAATTATTTATGTTTAGAGAATGAATTGAATTTGAAACTGAACTATCAAAACTGTAAAAACTATCAAAAGCAAGACTTACAACAAGTTCTTTTTGGATGAAATTTCCAGTTGAATACCAAATGCATTGAAAGATTGAGCGTTCAGTTGGTTTTGGTTTTGCTTATCATTTGATCCCAAATATTAGTGAAGTATATGAGAAGATATTCTAAACAATAAATTGGTCTCAAGTGTTCACAAGAGTATTATTGATGTTTTTTGATGCTGTTCTGAGCTCCGGAATACATATTTGCGTAGAAAAGAGTATATCTATAATACATTCTTCGCTTCTTCATTGGATTTAATGTTTGCTGCGATCGGAGAATAAAATAGAGTTTTGTTAGTAAAGCACAAAATATTAGTATATTTCGGGCCCTCCACCGCCTGTGCCAGCCTTTGCTAAGCATTTGGCAGCAGATGGACTTAAGAGTGAATATAATTCACTATAAAGAGAACATAACTATTTGTCCGATGCCTTTATGCCCGGCCTTTCACACCCTTTATTCAACATTATATCGAATTATAGTTAGAGTCGAACTTTCATAAAAGTTTATATAAAAGGTTCTGAACTCTTCCTAACAACAGATATGTGCATAAAATTTATTTTCTCCGATATATTTATAGCAAGTGTTTGTGTTAACTCAATTTGGGAGCTCAGAATGTGATACTTGTGCGGAGGAAAGTATCTCATTTTTTGTTTAATAGCTCAAACTATTCTACAGATAAGGTTTTAATGTTTTGAGCAAAAAAATTGGTTTCACATAAAGAAACAGTTTTATAGCAATTTTCACAGATTGTTATTCTATCCCAAATCTATTGATATCTCCTCTCAAACTATCGATCAATAAATCCGTTGGAAAAATATTCGAACATTTACTTAAACAACAGTTTCTATTCAGACTTAAATTTTAAGATGAATTTTTAAATATTGCAAGAATTAAAAATATTTAATACAAACCCTTATACATCATTGATCTCTCCATAGAGCAGAAGGAAGACTTCTTGTGATAAGTGTTTTTAAGATCAACGCTCACTTCATTAGTTTGTTCCTGCAAATGATTAATTGCATTTTGATTAACTGCTGGATAATTAAGTATAATTAAGTGCCAAACATATGTCACTAATTTCTTATGAATAATAGGCGAAGGAGTTATGCAAAAGATTATATGATGTGAACAAAACAACAAAAATTATGTCATCACCAGATCCGTCAGTGCCTAAACTTAATCATCCTCTCAGGCAGTTCTTTGTATTATGTAATTCAATAATTATTGTTTAAGTCCCTTAAAAGTGAATGTTTTGATAAAATTTAAAGTTTCGGCAAAACTAATACCAAACAAAGAATTCATTATTAGATTAGTTGCCATTCAAAGACACTTCAGAAGTACTGCACAGAACAGCACAGAATTATAGAGGAATTAATTTAAAAAGTTTTTCAATTTAAATCACTAGTAATTAAGTATTGATTGCAAAGCCCTAATTGCCAGACATAATGATATTTCGCTGACTTAATTGCAAAGCAAACAACTTTAAGGTTTCAAATCTCAGAGGTTTACTGTTTTTCAGTCATTTTTCATTCAATTTAATTATAACCTTCTTTGGTTAGAGTCAAGAAATTCTCGAATTCTTCTATTCTTTTATCAAATTTTCAATAATAAGGTTTATTGCAATCAAATCTCTTGTTCTGAGAAAAAGATTTCTAAAAAATGATATTTTGAACAAAAAGTGTTGCGATGTTTGGCGTCAAAGAATTGATAAGTTTTATTAAAGACGTGATCGGATTCATCGATAAGAGAAAACTTTTGTGTCTCATTAAAATGGTTGCTATCATCCAAACAAATCTTAAAAAGTTGTCAAAATGTTGTCATATTTTGCCCTTTTGTCTCATTCCTATCAATATTTAAATCCTAATTAAATAATTCAAACTAAAAGTAGTTTTCGAATGAATTTCAAACCAGTTTTAAATTTAATTGATTTTTAATGAATTTTGATTTGAGAAAATTGTTTTATCATGTTTAATTTTGAATGAGCGGAGAAAATATAATTAAGAAGAAATGTTGTTTACTTGAAAATTAATACTGGTTCTGATGGCCCTATGATTGATGTGTTGGAGTGGTCTAAAGTTGTCTCCGTGTCCATCGCTATGCATTGTTGTTCTCAACTGATGGAACTGATGAAAAGTCATATAAATTGGTTTATTCAATACAATCCATGTGACAGTTTCGTGACACGACGGCTGTGTTAGTGATCCCTCATATGTTATGTAGTGCTTCAGTGTTGGCAACAATTCGCGAACACTAACAGAACTAATCCATTGAGTGTCACCTTTGAAAGTAATCAAAGTTAATGAATCGCCTTTTCGCTATAATTTCACTAATTATTTCATTGCGCTTTTATAATGGCACAAGGTGACAAGACAAATAGCCAGCAATGAATCAGTCTGTCATTGTTATTTGTTATTTCGACAATTCAAATGTGATAACTGATAAGTCAAAATTAAGTAAAAGTCCTTGAGTTTAATTTAAGAAAGCTTACTTGCTATAAAACTTCTTTGTTTTTTATCGATCATTTATATTTGTAGACAATTATACAATAAGTATTTTAAGACCTTTGATATCTGACTCATGAAAAGTTGTAAATATGAGCCTATATTTTACTCATTGCACTTAAATTTTAATTTTTGTATAATAGGCTAAATCTATGTTTGAAATATACGATATATGAATAGTTAGTTTTAAAGCGTTTGCGTGTCTCAAACAGATTCATTGCAAACATTATTGCATGCAATCAAACATAAATGAATCGTCAAATAATTGCCTCTTTTAAAGTCTAATAATGAACCGAATTAAAAGTGAGCTCCAGTTTAATTATGAGCCTTGATATGAGCAGGGTAAGAAAATAGTAATTTTCTAGTAAAGAAAGCTGAAAACTATCCTAAAAATGACTAATTTAAGCTAGTGAAGTTTAATTTTTAAAAATTCTAATATTCAAATACTCTAATTAGGGCTCATTTATATGTTTAAGTATGAAATTACTTTTCAAATAAAAAAGATAATTAGCAGATATTTGATAAGGATTTGAAAATTAGTGTTTTGTTTGCGGAAGTTTGCATTTAAGAAAGAATTGTAGTTTTAACGGAATAAAGAAAATATTTGATTCGACAATAATATTGTTGGTATTCATACCTCTGGCGGTAATATTCTTGAGTGTGTGAGTGATGTGTTTCAACTGTGCGTTTCCGCCAATCGATTGTTGTGTGTGTGCTATCAGTATAGCGATAGCCAGCACACCATTAGCTTCACTCTGGGCTGCCGTCCAATTGGCATATAATTGGGAATTAAAAGCATACAATTGAATTTCGGCAGGAAATTGATGACCACTAATAGTATGTTCTGATCCCCGATCGTTTTCACGTCCGTAATGTAACACTATTTCTTTAAGTGTGTACTGATATGATAGCGGACCTCCACTTATGATGACTGACCGGTTCAGACTCACGTGGAATAGTATACCCCGACCAGAGTTCTGTAAATTACCGCTTATCTGATTTGATGAACGAAAATAAAGTTTAAATAAAATTTAATTCTTAAAATAGTTTCACATTTCGTTTGGAAGACAGATTTCTGCACAGATTTGATGCTTTGCAGGAAAACATGTTTTAAGTATTCAGTTGTGCTAACAATCAGAGGCAGGAAATTCTGAATGACATCTCATTTCATTTTATTTATTAATTTCTATTAAAATAATTTATCATAAATTGTTGTGAGAATTAATTCAATGTATTCAAGGAACGACTCTTATTTAGCCAGAAACTAATTAAATTATTGAAAGGATTGACTGAAAGGAACTGAATTCTTAAAAGACGTTTTGAATAAAATTTGATTCATTCGTGAAATAACCCGAAGTGTGAAATATTAAACTTGTTTTGAAAACTTAAATGAATGCAATACTGAATTCCTAAATATTTGAATCACGTTTTCAATACCATATAATAGGAAAAAGAAAGAATAAAAATATGAGAATATATGGCGAAGAAATTTATTACATTTCTTTCTATTGGAAAGACCGGCGACAATATATAACAGAAAGAACATTATATTCTCTTTATTCAAATAATATTTAATATAAAATATATGACAAAATAAATATCCATAAAAACTGTGCGATTAGTTTTGTGCACAGATTTTCATGCATTTAATTCATTATTTCAGTTATTAAACCAGAGATATATGTCTTATGACAACAAATTCGTTATACAATTCATTGTATCGTTTTTATTATCAACAAAAGTGACAAAAATAATTGAATGCATTTTGACTTTTATTCTCAATATCTGTCTTATAGCTGAAGACTCACAAAAGCTGTTCATTCGTTTGCATTGGATTACAATTCAAATTCATTTATAAAATTTGAGTTAAAGTAAACTTTTTCGTATAAAACGCTTTGCTTTTCAGTTGAAAACATTTTGACGTTTTATTTAATAATTAGTCAAAAAGTTTATATTTCTGTTTAATGAAAACAGTCTTTTATTTGAAAGCATTGCGAACTAATGATAGTCTGTATATCATTAGTATAAATTGTTATGATTTTTTCAATTAATTATTTTTAGCATGCTTAGATTTATGCTTTTTGTGGCACAATAGTCAGCTCTGTCTCTTTATTTGTAGCTTTAATTAGTGAGTTGGAGTTAAAGGTATTACTTACATAATCGCCATATATTTGAAGTGGATTTAGATTGGGATCAAAGAGTAATAATTGAGGATTAATATCAATCGGTGATTGACGTCTTCCACGGCTACAGAGACTCCATTTAGGGTTGAGTCGTCCCCAGAAATCTGGGCCTAAAGTAATGCCAAAAATGTTAGAAATGTTTATTAGAAAATTCTTGGTCTCATATAATGCCTAACAATTTCATAACAATTGTGGATAATATGCATAATATTTGTAGGGAAGGGCGTAAAGCCATACCGAAAAGGAGATAAATTTAGGCCATTTTTGCGTTTAATATAATTGCAAATAGAAGACAATAGAAGATAATTTGGTTCAAAGCTGTGGACCTCAAGCAAAGAAATGAAAGACAATAATAAAGTTTGGTTCGGACTTAAAGCCAATCCTTAATGCATATAAATTGAGTCGCTTTTTATCCAAACATTGGTTGAATAAAAGCAAAGAAACTAAGAGTAAAGACAATAACAAACTATTATTGGTCTCGTAATTCATTCAATAAATGGACACAAATTCAAGCCTTAAGGCATTAAATGCGATCATTTCGTGTTTAACCGTTTGTGGTCTCAGGTGTTGTATTGGCCACCATTTGTTGTGCTGACAAATACTATGTCAGAGTCCATCAATTGTCTTGCAATATGAGACCTATAGTTATACTTATTTTTGTCTTTAATACTATTACCGCATATTATACTATTGCAAGACTAAAGAAGGCCTTTAGTCGGTTATAGTCACCGATATTGGCCCCCATTAATCACGTATTGCTGTCATCTTTGAGCAGACAAACAGACAAATTGCCACCACTCCAGACGTGTGCCACCAAAGACCACAACCGATCAACACTCGACGCCTGACATCACAGCTAAATGTAATACAGTTCACAATCGCTATAATTACCGACAATTCAAGCAATTAGTTCTCCACAAACTGTATATAACCAGTGATTTGAAGCAAAAATTTATCAAATAATTCATTCAATTGTAACTATCATTCCTTTAGAAAGATTAATGAATTCTAATGTGAAAAGAATAAAATACTTTTTAAATTTTTCCTAATTATTTTGATTTCTAGAGTAAATATTTTTTGAATGATAAATGCAAGTTTAAAAATCATCTAAAAATATTAAGTTTTGATGATAACTTTCAAAAGATTTTGTTGCAGGTTACTTTAAAAGTTGGGTTCAAGTTGAATTAGTGATGCATTGGATAGCACTTTAGTATGATACGGTGCTTTGCTTTTATCAAATGTACAGAAACTATTTGTAAGTAATGTTTTGTATATTTTTTGTCATTTTGTGTTCAAAAGGAAAGCCATCTCTCCTTTCAAAGATAAGAGTCGGAAATATGAAAATTTGAAACTTAGGGTTGAGTCGTGTCTCTCAAGTCATCAAACTTTAGGTTATATACCATTTATTGCGATTCTCTTTTGCTCTTTTACTTCATTCGCGCAAAACTATGAAATTAAATATTGATTTCCAAAACATTTCCTTTGCATTCAACCGATTCTTTGTTTAAGTGCCAAATGATTGACTATTTTTAATATTTTTAATAAATTCCGTCAAAATTTTAGTTTGAAGTCAAAATAAAAACATTTCGATTAATATTTAGGAATTCCTATCGCTTTCTCGTCGACTCGAGTTATGACTATTTCTCAAACATTTCATATTTAAAGTCATTCATCACTTTTTTCAATGAAATTTCTATTCTGTTTTGTTTTGGCCGATAAAACATATTTCTCAATAAGTGATGAAAAATGAAACCAAAGACAGAAAAGTCAAAGAATTTGATTCTGTTTTAGAAATCAGAGAAAACGAGGAACTATTTTCTCACTCTTTTCTCTATAGGGCTTAACCTCAAACCAAAGCCCAAAACGCGGAACTAAATTGTGGCCACTTTTGGCATTATTTGCTTTTTATCCTTTACTTATAACTATTCCCTCTGGAATGGCTGAGCTCTGTATTCACAGATAGACATATAAAAGCATTTGTGTTATTCCGTCCACTTTTGTCACCACTATATTCTTTTCGCTTGGCTTCGATTCTTGTCTTTACTTTTCTCTCCTATTTGTTGTTTCGCTCGACTTTTCTTCAGCTTTTTATGCGCTCATAACTCAACGACAAAACATTCCCTATAGGGGACCACAAGAGCACTGCTCAGCTCTGGCCATAAAGACGAGACACTTCATCGCAAGGCATTAGCAAACATTTCATACAACAGACTTAATAGTAATAATAATATTCTTTAATATTCTATTATTTTTTATTCTTTCTCTTATTATAATATAATAATGGAATTAGAATTCAAGAAATTGTTTTAATAATTCAATTAAATTTAAAGCTCTTGTCAGACACTTGTAATAATAAGGAGATTTAGTCGACTCCAATTATGGTGTGCGGAGCAGACATACTCGAGAAAAAATCTTAACATAAAAGCTCAATAAGTGGTGGATATGAGAAATATCCGAATATTATAAGAATCAAAGTCTCACATAATTCTAGTCTCGGAGCCAACAAAAATCTAAGACAGATATAACTCCAATACGATATGCTCTAACTTTTTGATCCCCAATAGAAAAGGCAAGAAAATAAAAGCGAGAGAATAAAATGAAAGTGAATGTGAGGGCGAAATGTCGGCTTCTTTTTTCTTTGATCGCAAATTGTTGAGAGAATACAATTCTTTTTCGTTGGACTCCAAATCTGTAATCATATTTTGTTCGCTGCAAATATGAACACAAGAAATGCTTTGAGCAACAAATTCAACAAATTTTTGCTACAATACTATTCCTCTGCTCTTATTAAAGTTCTGCCAATTATCGGAGGAGATTGCTTTTGGTTTATAGTCTCTCATAAGTCGACACATATATTATATAAATAATTTATCCATTTTTTGCCCTGATCATCAAAGGAAGAGCCCTTAAACTAAATCAATAGCTAATGATATGATATATTCCCCGCAAATAACGCGATTCACTCTATTATTATTCAAATGCTATAATCAAAACATAAAAAACATTTCTTTTGAACAGAAGTGACAAAAATATAAATCAAAAGATGGGAATTGAATAAACAAAAGTAAATGACTATAAAAAACAGTTGGAATATCTGTATATCGACAGACGACAGCAAATTTCCAAATAAATTGCATAAAAATAAGAATAACTGTAATGTTGTGAATGTGTTCTGACATAAAACCCACTCCAAAGATGACAAATATAATGAAGACATGCGATACATAAATACATTCAAACGTACAAATAGTATGATTTGAGAAAACAATTTCGTGTCGAATACAGTTTTGTCTAACATTTCCAGTTCCTATGAAAAACATAACTCAAATCACTTGAAACTATAAATTATACATGTTGTTATATTAGATATGCTCCTCTACTGCTTTAAATAAAATTGTTTTAATGAAATTTTAAATCATTGCTTTACGTAAGTTTCCGCATGACTTTCAATTAAATCGCATAAAAAGTGAGTATTTTGATATATAAACTGTTTCAACATTTTGTTTTTATTTGAAACATAAAACAATATTTCTTTGAATTTGAAAAACCGGAGTAAGTGAACTTATATTCTGACATTTATTTAACTTTCTTTAGTTCTCATAGTTCCTATACATTTCAGTCTTTATGTGACACAAATTCCGACTTTCAATAACAGGAATACAAACTCTAATGTGATGTAAGAGTCGATCCACTGAACAAAGCTTTACATTTCAAAAACAAATGTTTCCACACAATTATAATTAGATTTTATTTCTCTGCAATCGATTTTAATCGATAGAGAAGGCAAAAAACAGGCAAATCTTATCCCAATGTTTTCCAGTCATTGTGTATTTGTTTCAATTCTGTGCTCTCGAGTATCAGTTTAAATACCAAAAGTTCTCTCCTCTTTATTCCCAGAATATTCCTAAAGAAGTTTAAGTAATTTTGTCGCCGTTTTCTGACTTAAAGTATTTTTTTATCAAAAGGATTATTGGTTTGAGTAAAATGTCGACTGAGTCGAGTGAAAAGCGATGAAAAGCTAACACCTGCTCGGAATAGATCTACATTTGCAATGAAGATAATGTTATAAATGTTTTTCAGCTCAAAGTTAGTTAAAGATAACTCTGTTTTTTACATAACAATTATTAGCTTAAGAGGCGTTGAAATGAGATAAAAAAAACTAATATAAGAGTTAATCAAATTCTTTTGGCTTTAATTAATGGGTTAAGTCATGCAATAAAGCGAAGAAAATCGCAATCAACTCACTCTTGAAAGTCAAGAATATTTTAGTTTTGAATATTTCTTTTCGTTACTTGAATTAAGGCCTCTCTTAACAGCACTCGGATCACAAAATTTGAATATTTGATGAGAAAGTTTTCATTGGAGGCGCAATAAATTTATAACAGGATATAAATTGAGTTAATCTCAACTAAACAATTGTGCGATTAATTAGATTTATTTTAACGTAAAAGACATTACAATAAATAAATAAAAGATTCAATAAATCTGTCGAATGACTCGATATTTAAACGGTTGGGTAAAGTCATTAAAAGCTGTTATATTCGCAGAAAATAATTACTAATAAAAGTTAATCGCTTCGAATCTCTAACAAACAAATATTGGACAACAATATCCAATAACTGGCATAATATATTGCAAACATGTTTTTGTACACTAGGCTAAGCATAAGAACATACATTCGGCTCAGAAACTAATTTCTTGTGCAGAATATGTGGACAAAAGTGATAAGAAGTGTGAGAATCAAAACTTGAATGGAAATCAAAATAAATAAACATAATATCGAAATAAGAAATAGTTTTGGCGAAAGAGAAATATTTGATGTATGAGTTGTAAAGTGTTACCTGAAATGCCTTCGTAGGTCCACCACGACTCCCAAGAACTGACAACTGATTTGATAAGACATAGCACTGGAATACATGTGAGCACAAAATCGGCTTTCATTCTGCGATATGGAAATAAAAAATAACTTTTCGGTTGTTATTTGCTGTCAAACAACGTGTAGACAGAGTTCTCTTTTTCTTATATATTATTTCGTCTCTAGTCTTGGCTCTGGTGTGCAGTTTTGTTGCAGATATCAGGCGCTCACTTCTCTTACAAGTTCTCAGAACTAATTCAGAAGAGTCTTCGTCTTTGCCGCTGACTTTGCACTACAACACCAATGAAAAAGTGATGCAATTGTTAGCAAAACTGTCTTTGATTATTGAAGACATTCAGCAAAAAGAATATTCTCTAAAAATAAGACCAAAACTGTAAGAATTATTATTGACTTTTGAGTCGCTTTTGCTTTTAAAAACTCAATGCAATTGACTTTCAATGTTTTGGGAAAACATTGAAAAGGAAGGGGAAGAAGAGGAAAGTCAGTGCAGAACAGAGAAAGAGATTAACGCAATAAATAAATATTTACGGACCGATACTTCAGTTAATTTAGTTTTAGAGTCAAACATATAATAAATTGAAGAGAAAAACAACTAAATTTTCAATCGAAACAAAGCCGGAGAAAAAATTACTTATTATTTCAGAAGTCAACCATTCTTTGTAGTACTTAAGAGATCCGGAGGGAGTCCTGTTTAACCGGATTTTCACCTGTTTTATTCTAAATAGTACTCAATTAGACCGGAGTTCAGAACGTTTTTTTAAATACTGTAAACAAACTATAGATATATTGCTTTTTCTCGCAATTGTTGCCCACATTTTCCTTTCGTTAGCTGAAGAATAACTGTTTTCAATATCATTAATAACAAAAAAGTGGTTTTTATAGAGCTTTTGATCATTTGCTGCCTCAATACAAGAACAGGTCATTTATAATCATTTTAATTTGACATAAATTTTCTTTTGAGACATCTTCTAAATCCTTCTCATATCTCATATGAAAAATATATTCAATTTTATGAATATTTAGAAAGAAATTACAACATTGAAAATTTCCATAAATTTGCTCAACATTTGTCTAATATAACAAAAGATTTAATAAAATAAAATTGAAATTATTGACAAATTTTCCACTAAATTAAGTTATTTTTGAAAAAATTTCTGCTAAGAATCATTTTATGAAAGAACAAGAGATCCGATTCTTTTGAGGAAAGCTTTTAGTCTATTAAAATTCTGAGATAATACACTTTTGCAGTGTTTTGAACAAAAAATTGCAAAATCTTTTGCTTAGATTTAGTGCATATAAGAGTTTTCATGAGAAAGGAAAACATACGAAAATTGTTTCGAAAGAATGAGTTAAGTATTTAATATTTGATAAACTAAAAAATGTTACCTTTTTTTAATTAAAACTTGAAGTGATTTATGATATTTTAAAAACAATGCACTTCTGAAAGAGATGTGGAAAAATAACTTCAAAAAACTAAACAATTCTTTGACAAACTTTTCTCTTTAAGGGTTCACTTGATTTTGAAGAGATGAGCGCCGAAGGAATGGTATATAAGTTGTGCCCAAAACGTGCCGTAATATTGAAACCAAATTTACAGAGAATTGAGAAAAGAACCGAAAAGAGGAGCGAAGAGAGTCGAGAGGAGAGCCATACCAGAGAGCGAATGGGAAATGTCTTAAAGTTTGCGCCGAAGCGAATACAATACCATTTAATCCATTTAGATATTGAGAAAAGCAAAACTACCGGTCCTTTCATTCAAATAGTTGTCATTCTAACAAATATTTGAATTAATTTGATTTCAAATTAGGACTAAATATAAAATTTGGTTCAAAATCAATCTCTAATACGATTTAAGTCTCGAAAGTAATTGCAAAGAAAGAAAAGGCAGAAACTTATAAAAAATCTTTCGCTCCATTGATATTGAGATAAAGAAAAGGAGAACTTAAGTCTTGAGATTCATTAAAAAAGAGAAATCTCTTCTTCAAAGAATAAAACTTTACTTCTTATGGTTAAAAAATCTTATTCCAAGAGTTTCTAAATTTTTAGCTCTAAAAAGAAGAAAAGAAAAATAGGATTGAATTAAAATATTGTTGTGATGTCAGAAAGGATTAGTGTTTGATGTTATTAAAAATAAATTGATGACTTAATGCAATTTATTTTGTAATAAGAGAGGAACAGACAGTAAATTATATTTTAGTGCAGAATAAAAGTCGTGCTAAACATTAAATCGAGTAATTCTGCGGAAAAATTATGAAATAGAGAACAAAATATGTGAAACAGACTTTTTTTTGTTGACCAAAAACTAAGCGGCGTTTGATTCACCATTGCTATTGTGTTGAGTCGATTGCAAATTGATTTTTTCTTTTACTCACTATTTATTAGAAGAGAGGAACAGTGGAGATGACTCTGGAGATGGCAAATAATTTGAATGGTGTGTCGGTTCCGCCGCTAATATTATATTCGTTGACTAATCTGTAATGCGATCACATATAGAGAGAGAACTCAATTACCAATGGATTGACTCCAAATAGCAATTTAAGCCCAAAGAAAGAGTTTTGACAATAAAATATTGCGAAAGAGCTTTAGTTTATAACAAATTCTAACGATAACACAAACCATCAGATTTGCTAAACTTTTGCCAACTCTGGTCCGACTCGTTGTTCGTCTGATTTGTTTCACAGTTCTCGCAGTTTTTCAAGTGCTGACGAAAAATATTTTCAAAGATAAGTTTAATAGTTTACTAATGCCATCGAATGTTTCACATGAATCCTGATTTTGCTTTCCTTTCGTCTGACTCTTGAATCCTTTGGCTCAACACTCGAAAGGCTGAGCGTCGGTCAGAATCTCTTAATATCAGCGCTCAATACGTGGCCGTCAGATAAGAATTGCAATCATTGAATGCAATGAAACAAATGATGACTCTATTATCAGTTTTGGCTCAACAATCAAATAAATAGTCAATTGCTGTGAATATATGTGAAAACTATATCTGATTATAAATAAAATATTTTTCGCAACATTTATGCTCACAATCTCTGAATTTCTATTTTGTTTATTATTTTTTGTCTGACTTTACATTCTTATAGATATTTCTGGTATGAAATCGATTTGAGAGCAATTCGCTGACAGAGTGAATGTCGAGAGTTATCTCCGGTCTTAAGTGCGCTCCACTTCTCCACTAAAATTCAAAGATAATCGAATCAAAACCATTATTATGTGTGAAAATTATTGATTTTGAATGAATCATTTCGTGTTAAACAAAGAGATTGAAAGCCTCTGATCTCATATAATATGGTTATGACATTAGACCATAGGATCACTAGATTTACATCACTTTCCAAATGATTGGTTTACATAATTTCTCCTATCAATTATTTAACGCAACTTCAAAAACAAATTGTTGGAATATTTTTGTATGAAATTTTGAATATTTATTAATTATTCAAAAGAATTTGTAGTCATTTTATCGGAAAACAATTTCATTAATTTTGTTAATTAGAAAATTGAGCCGAAAAACAACAAAGAAAGTAATCAGAAATATTTAATATGAAAATCAGAAATTAAATGACTTTTAGCTAATAATTGTTTAAATGTTTAAATTCTTTTGCAAATTTTGAGTCAAGTTTGGAACAAAATATTACTCAAATAAATCAACAAAAAGATAAAATTGAAATATTCTTCAAATAGACTATCACTTCCACTACAGAAGATTCTACAAAAAAGAAGAGTATTCGTAATAATTTAAATTTTAAATACTGTGCAGAGCTGTGCGGCACTACTCCAGAATTTATTACAAATGAATGAATAAGAATTATTCTTTTGCTATAAACTTATTCTGTTCAGCGAAAAATCAAATACCTTTTGGAAGCTAAAAGTTTTGATATGCATTTGAAATTCTGAGTTCAAAATCGGATTATTTTATGCACACAAAGAGTAAAATCAGAGCTAAAGAGAAGAGAAAAAATAATATTTAATATCAATGTCTGAAAGTTTAAAAAACTGTCACAAACACTATCAACAAATGTTTGTCTCAATGATATGAGTAAAACAGTTTATCAGCAAAAACTATCACAAATGCAAATAAGTTTTCTTCTGCACACAACTCATCTCTCTATCAGTTATTCAGAATTTAGTTTTGTCGCACTGGTATCCCATTTGATTATAATTCAAGTCAAGCTGACGCACATCACAGCGTGATATCCAGGACACACAATACATATTCTGAGCATTGGATGCCATCAACTCTTTTCAAATATAACTTTACTATCGTTTAATATTTTCATAATATCAGCGAAATATAGTTATGCAAAAAATTGTTTAAATTGCAAATACATGCAAAAAAAGAAATACTTTTTTTAGGCTCCAAATTTTCGATTATTAACTCTTATCTGCATATTATAATAGCACTTGCCTTCCATTCAACAGTTTTTTTGTGGTCAATGACTTCAACAGATTTCTGAATCAAATTTCATTTTAAAGAATTATACGAAAGACTGAGACACCACTTATCACATGAATTAGCATTTGAAAAGACGTCTTAGAAAAACTTAATTTATAGACTGAGAGCAAGGCTTCCACATTTTTTTGTTGTTGAAGAGAAGAGGTTTTGCTCTAACCCTCTCCCTTGGTCAACCCTGACTGAGGGAACTTTCATTTTATTTCAAACTATTATTATTGCAAAATTATTATTATTGCTTGGACTTCAGCATTACAAGAGTCGGTAAAATTCTAAACAAACTTGATGCATTTTTAAAAATTTAAAATGAAATAAACTTAATTAATAAATAATTTACTTAAACATTTACAAATTATTATCAACAATGCAGAACTATTAAAATTTTGCAATACCAACTTATAAAATTTTTAATTTGTGACATATTTCCAAGTTTTCTAAACTTTTCAGTCAAAAAGAAACTAATATGCAAGTGAACTAGAATAAATGCAGAATAGAAAGTAAACATATTCATTTGCCGATTAAATTTACCAGTGTGTGCAAGGGGTTTTTTCTGAAATAACCCCTAGAGGCCCGAGATTTGGTAATTTATTCTCCTCTAGATTTGGAAAAAATGGTTCAAATTAAAACCCAGAGAAGATTCGAAAAGTTTTAAGTGATGGCCAATTATTCCGCTATTTTGTTATTTATTTTTAAAAATTTAACCTTAAAAACATGAATAATACATGAATTGTAGTTTAATTAAGCCATTAATTAAGCCAATTATTTCTTAAATTACCAAAAATAAAAGTAGTTAAAAACAAAATGACGGAAAATGGGCACCGTTTGCGGCCGCCATTTTGAAATATCCCTTTCCTATATTCTACCCTTAGATTTTGGTCTAAAAATGAATAAGTGTCCCTTCTTATATCCGTAGGGTATAAACCCTGCACACCCCTGAAATTTACCCTATTGAATTCGGTTAATATGCTCAAAACAATAAGGTAAAGCGTTCTGAATTAAGAGTAACTAGTTACTAGGTTAGTTGATATTCATTAATTCACCCAGTACTAGGGATGAAGATTTAGGCTAAATCTTGAGGAGGTGATTAAATTTAGGCTAAATCTTCAACTTTAAGGCTAAATGTTAACTAAAAGTTGAAATCTTGAGTTTAAAAGGAATAATTAAAGAAAATATTAAATTAAAGATAATTCTTCTTCACTTTCAATATCAATTATTGAATAAATTCTGTATCAGAATCAGAATTATCACAGTTAGGTGATATTTTTACAAAAAAAAAACACTCTTCGGATAAACCATTTTATAGAATCAACTGCCAGTTTGGAACAGGAATGCACAATGGCCGAGATCCTAAGAGATAAAGGAAAGAAATAAGACTCATTTTTAATGTAAAACCTACGGGATAGAGGGAGGGAATATTTAAAAAATGGTTAACCGAAATAGCTACCGGAAACGCCAATTTTTCGCCATTTTGTTCTTAAACACGCTCATTTCTGGTAATTTTAATTAGCCTGATTGGGCCACAATTAATTCAATTGTTTATGTTTAAAGGCTAGATTTCTAAAAATGGGTTTTTGGCCACCATTGCTGAAAATGGTAATTTCGAAGAAGGGGAAGTTTCTCTACGGTTTTATTGGAAAATCTCCTTTGTGAATTGATATTTTGAGTAACATTTAATTCATATTTTGCAAAATTATACAAAATAAATTTAGGTGGCGCCATCTAGTCAAGATTTACCCTGAGACTAAATCTTGAAATCAAGCTCAACTTTTAGCCTAAATTTAACCTTAAATCTTTTGAAATCTTGAACGCTTGCAA
>JAQIWP010000137.1:0-37892 GCA_034695525.1 Euzetes globulus
ACTAAATCTTGAAATCAAGCTCAACTTTTAGCCTAAATTTAGCCTAAATTTAACCTTAAATCTTGTGAAATCTTGAATGCTTGCAACCCTACTGCCAATGTTAAGTCAATTCCAATGAAGGGGGTAATACTATTGAGATACCTTTGCACTAATTTTCTTGGCGCCCAATTTTAGTCAATATGACTTAGTATTGCATGCAATCGTAAGACAGGGAATACGGTAAAAGAAAAGTTCATTCAATTGTTGATATCATAACAACTATCTGTTTGGTTACCGAATTTCCCCGGAAGGAGTCCCTGTGGCTCTTCGCGAGTGCTATATACCTGGGTGGGGTAGTTGGACGTCCAAGTGCCCCATAGAAATGCTATCTTTAAAAAAAATTATCAAAATTGGCGAAGAGCCCCAGGGACTCCTTCCGGGGAAATTCGGTATTCCTAATCCTAAAATAATATCCATAGATTGTCGACATGGACAGGACTTTTTATAATAGCAGTTTATGAGGTTTGACTGTATATCAGTTTAGACTATTTATTATTAAATTTAATGAAAAAACCTTTCATCACTAAAATGTTTGAGGCATACAATGGAATACAAATAAAAGGATGACTTAATTGTCGATCATTCAGATGTTAATAGATTACATCCCTTCCAAACGCCACTAATTAGTCCAGTTTTGCCTCAAATATACTCATTTTAATTAATTCAAATATTTACAAAGTATTAGATAAACAGAGAGGATTGGACAAGGAATGACCAGATGTGACCAAGTAGAGATCAGTACTTGGCGCCCTTAATCTTCTCGGCCTCTTTGTAGACACAGTATTGTTCAACTAATTGCAAAATCACCATTATTTCAAATGTTTAGAGATATCATTGCATTACTGAAGGGGTCGTAACGAAGAACTTCTAATTTGTCGTTAAGTCGGGGTCTAATGGCCACCACTTTATGGCCGGTAACCAGACTTTTAATCCAAACCATAACAAATCTAAACAACAGACAATCTGTAAGACACCAAAAACAGGGCATCACTTACTTAGACTTTCCTTTGCCGGCCATTAATTGTCACTTAATTGTCGATTAATTGAATAAAGTAATGAAAACAATGAGAAAACGATTTGTTTTGCTTTCAAAACAATGTGATTAAAGAATGAGTTGTTTGGCAACAGATGTCAGCTTCGAGTGAATGGATTGTATGACTGGTTTGTGACGTCAAGAGATTGGATAAAATTGTTTGCATAGTATTGGTGTTGGACTCAAACTGTTTGACTCAGTGTTGGAGTCAATCAAAGTCTGTCTCATATGAGAGCATAGAGTTAGCGCTCACTTGTATTGTCTCCGAGTTGTGAACTCACTATTAATGTCATTAATAAATACGAAGTCATGTTTGAAATGAATGACTGAATGCAACAGAAAATCATTTTTACTGTTTTTGTTGAGTTTAGAATTTTGAGTATTTGACGGATCCGTTCCCATAGTAAAGGAAAATACCATTTGTTTGGTTGTCATTAAGTTTGCAAACCATTAGATGTTATTCAGTGTTATCTAATTGTAATCCTAATCCCAAAAATGAACGGATTGAGTGACTGTGCGGTGGAGTCGACACAAATGGAAACAGTGGTTAATTACAATAACAACAACAATGGAAACAATACTATAATTAATGGCATTGAAAACCATAACAACAATACAACAAATGGAAGTGACATTCAATCAGACGTTCAAATCAATAATTTAATTGATCTTAATATCAATAATGGTATGTATTTTGTCAATCATTCATACATTTTGCTTATCATTCATAAGATCTGCTAAAAGATGGGTAGGTTTAGGCGAGGGGTGTGTTGTCTGAGGTCAGGGTTAGGATGGGTTAGTTTGGGGCCATTGCATACCAATTGTTGGAATGGTTTTAATTTGTATTAAATTCAAATGTTTAACAATTAATCATTTGGCGAAATAGAGGACAGCTTTCTATCTGCCAGTGCCAGTACCAGTACTCACGCAGATCACGACCAACTCCAGCAACGAGTACTGGATCTCGAAAAGAAGTTAACAGAACAGTCGGATGAGATCGTTTGCCTCAGGAGTACATTGGCTGATGTCCTCAGAAGAGTTACACAACTCGAGGGCAGAGGTATTAATCGCTTACTTTTTATCACTTAATTATTTTATAGAATTTTAAATCAGAGTTCGTTTGAAAACTCTATTTAAAGCTTATAATAACGGAAATGACTTATTTGTTGAGAGCCGGCTCTCAGCTAATCACTACATCAGATGCAGGAGCTCTCAGTCACAGTCAATTGAGCCATAAGTTCTGTTATGAATGAGAGACTGACCACATTTGTCTTACACTCACCACATCTTTTTCCTTAACATTTCCATTATTCAATTCAACCATTATTTCGAAAGCCGTCGAAAAGTTTCTCATAATTGTCAGAGCAGTTAAAGTCAATCCATTTGTATCTAAACCAGTGATTCAACCGATTTATGGTTAGCTGACCACTAATTCAATAAAGTGTCTGAAAAGTCGTTCCTCTTCTCTGAACTTTAAGAATCCAAATCAAAAAATCGAGTCCTTTGACAGCAATATTTTATTAAACCGGCCTAAGATTTGTCAGAAGTTTCACAACTGTCAGAAAGATGCAACAAACTATAAACATGCAACTTTTGAAATTGTCATTGTTTGCTATGATGAAAATCGGGCAAGGTCGCTCCTAATATTTATTTGGCAAACATTTGTTGATTTGACAGCAGATTATACGGAAAATAAGGCATCAAATGTTAAAACGGAAGGAATAGGCTTTTGAATAGATTCTTAAATTTGATTATTTTTGCTGTGATTCGCAGTTTTTAATGCATTCATTTTTGAGGCCAACATTTCATTCAAATAAATTCAAAATAAATGCATTTTCTATTGAATTAGGAAAAGTTCACATATTTAACAATACATTCAAATGAATAGTTTATCCAATTATCATATGATTTATTAAAAGGGAATTCACTGGTATCTGAAAAATTCTGATCCCATTTCAGTGAAAATGTCTAAAATGTGGGTCTTATGTAAACACTTAAAATGTAGGCGTTTTTGCGAATTCAAAATTTGAGTAATTGTTGGATATTTTCGGAAATTTAATTCTATTTATATTTACCGAAAAACAATTGAAATTGAATTTGTAAAGAGTCAATATTTCTTCCATTCCTTCATTCCTGTCATTGTTTCGACATTCCGACACATTTTTCGATTAGAATAGGAATATTTTATTTATTCTCAACTGGTAATTTAAAGGATTAGCCTGACCAATTCATTGTTATTGATTGGTTATTGTTATATTTCTGTTGTGTCGGCTTTTAATTAAATAGATGAAATAATTGATTGAATATGAGGAAGGGGTAAATGGATAAGTAGGGCAAATTGTCTTTATTGGCACATCATTCAAATCTGATGATAGAAACTAATTTGGGAGACAGACCTTACTTACTATGCGTTCCATAAAATTCAATTTAAGGTCTCAGACATTGGCTTCAAAGTTGAGTTTTTATTGAGTCTTATATTTAGATCGAAAGATATACCAGAATCAGTGAATCAGACTCTAAGAGGGCCTAACACTAAAGGGCTGTATCCTAAGTACTGTGAAGTTCAGGTTTACTTGTATTAAAAGCATTGACATTAAATAGTAAACTGGTTTTTGGCCAATTGCACCAAGACCAATTGCTATATTGCTCAACAAATCGACTAAGAATACTCTCTCTTGAAAACAAATGCCTTATCGGTCTCTACCTGTCATTTGGCAACAAATTTATCTCTTGTGAAGAGTTGATCGATAATTAATGAGAACATATCCTTTGATATGAATTTTGCTGTTCTCAGACAAAAATATCCAGAAACTACTCCAGCAATACTCCGGCAATAATTCATTGCGCATAATAAATAAGTAAATGAAATATAGTTTATGATGAGGAATGCATGACCATGATTATTTCAATTTTAGTACTTTTAACTAAAAAATGATTAAACGGAATGCTGTCATTTGGTGACCATTTCGGCAAAAACCAGTTATCCTTAAAAGTCAGTGATTTTCAGTTTACGATTTCCGTTATGAGTCGCAAAATACGATCAAACTTTTTATTCAAATTCAAAATCAATTTATAATTTCCTGATTTTCATCCTTTACTTATAGCGCCGGTCATTACGTCCAATACAGTGCCTAATAATGCGATCAATAATAAAGGATCGCATTTATCTCCGCTCAGACTTAGCTCGAACCTGACACCTGCTTATAGGACGGCATATAATCTCAATCATAATAGTAATAGAAGAGTCCATTCTATTCGACAATAGACTTATGCAGTTCCCAATCGACAAACTCAAGTGTTGCTTAGAGTGGGATATCTCCTATCAGTCCCTTTACACTGAATCGAATTGAGAGTCATTTAAATGTTTTTCTTTATTTGATTAAATCGATTCAAACAATTCAATTGAAACGAAAGAATAATTTAAGCGATAATTGCATTGAGTGTCAGACAACGGGACTCACAAATCAATATTAAGGACATTTGTTTATTACATTCTATAGTTAAATACATGACTTCCAAAGAATTTGATAAGGTGACTACAACTCATTAAACAGTAACCTTGAGCATTTATATGCAAATAGTCATTTGGGTTCGAATAAGTCTTTTGATTTGCAAATCTATCACTAATTATAATTCCCGCTTAAAGTTAATCTAATGAATGGTAATAACAACGGTCTAACGAACGGCAATGGAGTGACGAACGGCCACAGAAGACTAACTCAGTGCCCGTCCAACACATCCATCCATAGCGATAGAGGTAATCAGAGTTCCAATTCGAACAGTGCCAGTCCAGTGCCGTCCCCGTCGCCCTCCAATCATTCGATTCAATATCGGGCCATTACGCCGACCGCATCGCCCCGACACACCCCACAAAGAGAACAGAGGGCCTTCTCTGCATCCACTTCTAATTTGGTCTCAATGAGGAAGTGGTCCGCCAGTCAAGAGTTCAGAGGCAATAGTCTAGAGTTGGCCAATAAGTATGTCTTCTCTTTCTTATTCTTAAATTTTTTTTTGTCAAATTGTGATTCACAATGTTTTTGTCAACCACTTAAAAAGATCATGCTCACTTAAACCTCCATTTAATGTAAACCAGACAGTTTTCGTTTAAACGTTTTCGTTTAGAAAATCAGTTTTTCAGACGAACTGAGGATAGCTTTAATGAAATATATTTTAAGACGTCCTGTTCAAGAATAACCTGCTCATCATTATTAAAATGTTTATCTTGATACATTACCAGACCATCTGTACGAGAGATGACTACCAAATATAATTTTCAACATTATATAGAATTGAGTAATGAATTAATTTAGTAAAAATCGATAAAAAGGTTATTCAGAGTCAAAGTTACATGAAATTAAAAATTGCAACCGAAATGTCAAATGAATGTGAATTTGCTTTAGACGGATGACTAGTGGGTCGCTCTTCAATCTGCATGTAATGAGAGCATCATCACAAGCCATGAATCAAATAAGACATGGGTAATAAATCATTCAATTGTTTATAGAATTATTAAAATTCTTGAGTTTAACCACTGCTCGGAATTCCTACAACACATAATCGGTGGCGGAAATCAATTTAAGTGAATGAATGTTTAACTTTCAATGAATTACTGCATGTTTTGGGTCTTAAGACTATTGTTATTTAATTGTTATTTAAAACGACTTTTATTTAATTCTCTCCTCTTTTCCTCTATTCTCTCCTCTAACGCCTTCACACACTTTCAATGACAATCAAAATTATGTAGTTTTCAATTAATTTTGTTTATTTTTGTTTTACCCTGATAGCACCAAAGAAGCCACTTACAATCAAGGTTCGTATCCATTCCTTTTTTGAATTTCTCTTTTAATTGTTTTATTGAGTTCTAAATTTATTGTTTCAATGTTTTCAACCATTGATTACAACACGTTTTTATTAAAATATTGCTTTATTTTTCAATATTTATATCGAACTTCAACTACAAAAAAGGCGATATATTTACAGCTGAGCGCAAAACCAGTTTTTTTTTCTTTAAATAAATTAATGGTTTTTCTCATATAATAAAATTCAGACAAAATTTTATTTCTCTTTTTTCATACTTTTTATTCTCATATTTAAACTTAAGTGGAATTTTTCAATTTATTACGGTTTCAAATCAAAGTCAGACTTCAGGTTCTTTTTTTGGATAAATTTCAGTTCAATTTTCAATTTAAAAAAGCGTCGGAAGGAAGTCGTCTTTGAATGTATACACCAACTCATTCAGGATTATCTTGATTTAATTGATTGTGTCATTGAAATCATTGAAATTCCGATCCAAACAAATAATTTTTTTAGCGAATTCCCAAATATATCAAAGTTAATGAAAGAGTAAATATTTGTTTAAACTGATCATTAAAAAAAATGTGAGAAAATTGTTTAAAGTGAATATTTTAAAGTTTTTTTACATCCAATAAATGGTTTGACAAAACATTAAGAGACTTATCTAAAGGGAAATATAATTGCGATTATTTTGATAGCCTATTAAACTACATCTTATTAGGAATTAAGAATATTTACTTCTAAATGAGTTAATGTTGTTTTTATAAGTATATGTTTTAATATTATTATTAAATGAATCCAAACTTAACCTAAAACTTAATGAAATTTATTGATTTTATGATTAATTTGTAATTATGTGCGAAACCATTAGAAGATGGAATCATTCGAGTCTATCTTAGAGGTCATCCCCTTGTGATGCATATTCCGACAGACCTGTTACACAGTTATTCCATAAACAAAGTGAACAGTCCGCCCACACAGCGCCTCAAATTGGAATGGGTGTAAGTCTTGACTCTAATCGACCTGTCATTAACCGATCACTGTTTCGATAAAAATTAAGGAATGCTTAATACAATTGATTCAATTGAGCGATAAATTGGTTCAAATTATATGATTAGGAGTTATGAGAACAGAATTATACAACAGTTAATCGACTCAAAACTATGTCAGTGTTAAGCCATACACGAGTTTTTACCATTCAGTTGTTGATCCCTTGAGAAAACACCTGTCGATTATTAAAAACACTTTTCTAATGGTTTTCTATTCTTTGCAACTTTCTTCTCCGATTATTTTATCATTAGTTATGGTTATAGAGGACGGGATTGTAGGCATAACCTATTTCTGTTACCTACCGGTGAAATTGTTTACTTCATCGCTGCCGTTGTCGTCCTCTATAATGTCGAGGATCAGATCCAAAGGCATTATTTGGGACACAACAATGACATCAAGTGTTTGACAGTCCATCCAAACAAACTGCTGATCGCAAGCGGACAGGTGGCCAGTTTGGACAGGTATGACAACCCATTACTTTTCTACTTCTAATCAAATTTAACTTATTATTAAACATTTCTGTATTCGGATTTTCAATCAATTCGTAAGTTATTTGACTATTCATTGAAGTTTCTGAATGAAAACTATTTTTCATTATCTAATCTTAACTTTTTATCGTATGCTTCGACTGGTTTTTAGTATAGCTAAGAATAGTCAATTGACCAAGCTAGTTTTAGAACAGTCAATCCATTCTTTTCACAGTTTCTAAATATTTTACAACAAAAGCTTGTATTTATTCCTCGGTTCTGCCATTTTTATTCCTCGTATATTCAAACGAATGCAGGAATGGTGAAAAATTGTCGCTTCAATCTTGGAAAATATACCCCCTTTTGGTGTTAGACCCCTGAGTTTATTGTTTTCAAATTAATTTAATTTATATTTCCCCCATCATATTTTTTGGTTACATCTAATCTAAAAAGTTTTGTATGAAATGAAAGAAGGGCTAGACTGTAGTGCAATCACTGGAAACGACAATACATTTCAATGCATTTGTCTCTAAATTCTAACGATCCAGGGATGAGTTCAAGCTTTAACTGTATGATTCACTCCCAAAATTCCAAGACCTATAAACTAGGGATGACCAAGAGGAGAGTAATACCCCCTCGTATTTTTGAGAAAAAACTGAAAACCATTATTTGAAAAAATATTCAATTATAAACTAGCCTATCTTAACCTAATCTATACCTACCTAATTTAGCATAACCCATAGTCATTTTAAGCAACATCTAGTACAAAATGTTCCTTGGTAATATTCTGTTTCTTATTTGGAATAATGGGAATTTGTGGTTTGGAATTTTGTGAATATACCGACTCTTTTTCCCTTTCAACTAATTTTTGTTTACCTGAATGTCAGTCAAATAAAGCTCTTTGTTTTGAACGATTGTTTCAATTGTTGCTAAAATCAAAGCACTTGTCTTTTGGGTCAGACGTGAACGCAGACCACATGTCCTGATTTGGGATTCAGTCAGTTTGAATACATTGCATATAATCGGTCAAAATGGGGACTTCGATCGGGGCATCTCCTGTATCGCCTTCTCGAAACTGGACGGCGGAAATCTATTGTGTATTGTGGACGAGTCGAATGAGCACTCCATATCGTTATGGGACTGGCAGAAAGCAGACAGAGCTCATAAAATCACTGAAACAAAGACTTCTTGCGATCCTGTATTGGCCGCAGAATTCCATCCGATGGACAGGTTTTGTTTAATAACCATAGGGAAGGGTCACATCCACTTCTGGGATATCGAAGGCGGCTCCCTCTCCAAAAAATTAGGAGTTTTTGAGGTAAGGTCTGAGAATTGTTTTAATAATTTATTCAAAACCACGATTAACTCAAAAAAATTATACCTCACTTCTTGTAATCATAACATTATATTCTTTTACTGAGAAGTTTTGTGAGTTTATAAATTGGTTGGTAGTCCTCCTCTTAGTCCCATTCGGACCTGTTTTGGTTTTAATCAACTCAATTCTAGTCATCATAGTTAGAAAAACCTTTTATTTTCCTTTTTATTAATTATTTAGAGAATAGTATGGCTTTGTTAGGTGAATGAGCAAGGTTAGGTAATGTTGTTTGTGTGCATGTAATGTCAGAAGCGTGAATTATTGTCTCAAATGAATTCCTTTTCTGCCGATTCGTGTTTGAGCTGAAACTTAGACCAAAACTGGTTTCTATTCTTAATTTTGGTTCAACGGTTCACTTATTTCAGACTTTTTTCTTCAAATTTGTTTCTTTCTGTGAAAATAACTGAGATTTTGGTGTGTTTTGTGTGAAACAGAAACAAGAAAAGCCTAAATATATGCTTTGTATGGCTTATAACGATTTGGGAGAACTATTGACCGGAGATTCAAATGGAAATATAATGGTTTGGCAAAGAACTACATACCGTCCCATTAGAACTATATATAACGCACACGAAGGTGGAGTCTTCACTATTTGTGTCCTTAAAGACGGCACTGTTGTGACCGGTGGCGGGAAAGACAAACGTATTGTTGAATGGGATCTCAATCTCAATAGAACTGGAAGAGAGGCTAAGGTTAGGCTCAACAATAAATTATACCTTATTTGACTTTTATATGTCCGAACAGCTGCCCGACCAGTTTGGAGGTGTTCGAACTCTGACCACTGGCAAGGGCTCGATGTTGATAGTGGGCACAACCAAGAATTGCATACTTCAGGGCACTCTGACTCTTAATTTCTCTTTAGTCGTTCAGGTATTGTCTCAGTCGAGCCACACATTTATAATAATTTGAGTCATTAACAAAATGATCCATAATTGTAGGGCCACACCGAAGAACTCTGGGCTCTGGCCATTCATCCGACTCAAAACCAGTTCATAACTGCTGGTTATGATCGGACCGTTCACTTGTGGGACACTTTATCGCATTCAGTGGTTTGGAGCAAAGATTTGGGCGAATCAGTACAATCGGCCGCCTTTTCTCCCGACGGGTCTGTTCTCATCTTTACGACAATAACCAGTCGATGGATAGTAATCGACGCCACGACTCGACAATTGATTTCAATGCATTCGGACGGAAACGAACGAATAGATTCTGTTAAGTTTTCACCGGACGGCCGGTTCTTAGCACTGGGTTCACGGGATAATCACATTTATGTGTATCAAGTGAGCGAAGAGTACCGCAAATATAATCGGATCGGTCGGTGTTCGGGTCACTCCAGTTTCATCACAAGCATTGACTTTACAATTGACGGCACTTACATTCAGAGCACTTCTGGTGATTACGAACACCTCTTTTGGAACGCAACCATTTGTCGACAATTGAATAACATGTCAATAGCTCGCGATCTCGAGTGGGAAACCCATAATTCAACCCTTGGCTTCCATGTGTTGGGCATTTGGCCGGAAGGGGCCGATGGAAGTGACGTAAACACATGCGATCGATCGCACTCTCAGAAACTGTTGGCCACTGGAAATGACTTCGGAAAAGTCAGTCTTTACAGCTACCCCTCAGCTCAGCCCAAATGTCTGCATCACTCTTACTCCGGACATAGCAGTCATGTGACAGCCGTTCGGTTTATGGCCGACGATTCACGGCTGGTGTCCATCGGCGGCAAAGACTCTACAATTATGCAGTGGACAGTCTCCTAGTTGTCAATCAACTGAAGATTTAGTCCAATAGTTGTGACAATCGAATCAAATCTGTTTTATTATTATTTGTTTTAATTAAATATTGTTTCTCTGATCCGTTTCATTGAGCCCTCATTTTTGACAGCTTTTTGAGTGCACTTAACTTATTATTGAAATTCATTTCAATTCTCGTCTCATCTCTTAATCATTGTTTCTATTAATATAATCAGAGAAAAACAGATTAAATATATTTTATTATTAGTTTCTAAAACCGATGGCCTTTTAGAAGGCTTTCCATTAGATTTGTGGATAACTTCAGGTATTTCTCTTCTAAACTCGAATTAGGTTTGAATTTAGAATCGTTTAAATCGTGTTTTTCTCAATTATTCCGTTCATTGAGTTTTTGTTTTATTTTGAGCTTAACTTAAAACTAATTGTCTTTAACTTATTTGACGAATATTTTCATATTTTAATTTATATTACAATTTATGAGTAGATTTTGAAAATTAATTGTGAAATTCAAGTTTTTAAACAAATAAAAAATATTGTTTTAATAATAGTTTTCAAATGTCTACACTGCTTGTATCCTCATAAATTTGGTAAACTTTGTATCTGAAGACCATATAAGGCTCTAACCCCCGGTGGACATCACAATTGCAAACATTTCTTTGTTTCCAATCGAAATCACCGACAATTAGTTTGCATTGATGACAATGTATTGAACCGAAAATAAAGTTAATCTCGTGATTGGCCTCGGATATAATTTGGTACATATTCCAGACCAAGGGAATTACATAGATATTACGGCAACGAACGGAGTCTGTAATTTGCTGACCATTGCTGACAATATCGCTCTCTAAGAAAAGACCTGTATGACACCGACTGCAATTATACTTGGCTTCAGTTATATTGGCATTAAGTCGTTTATGTAAAATCTCGCGGTTTCTATAGTAAGGTACGAAAATGTCGTCAAAGCGCTTCCATACTTTGGAGGGTCCCGAATGAATCTCATTAATTGTCATCAGATATTTGTGTCGTAAGTATTCAAATAGAAATTTTTTCAAAACTTTGTGATGTCTGACATTAAAATCCAAAATAATGTTTTCCCAAATCTTCAAAATGTCTCGAAATTCACTACTCAAACAAATCGGTCTCTTTTCCGAAACAAAATTAATCGCTTTTTCAGATGAAAATCTATAATCTTTTATCAAAAATGCAATCAAAACAATTGCACCGAAGGGCTGTCCAGAGTTGCAATTAATCGAAATGTTTTCGTCTAAGAAATTAATACAAAAATTTCTAATGTTCTTAATTTTTGACTCATATTTTTTACCATATTTTTGGGCCTCAGATATGAAGTTAGAAGTTTCGTAGAAAATAGCGAACAGTTCTTCGAAGTCATCTCTTAATGAAATATATTTGTAATAAATATAAGAAAGTCTTTCCGATCGTTCCACTCGTTTGTATCCAATCGTCAAAATTCTTTGAATATTTAAGTTTTGAATACTACTTTGATTTTTAGTAATTTTCTGGTTTTCCAAAAATACATTGCTATCTATTTTAGTATAATCGCTATTATCTGACATTTTTCTGGAAATGTCAAAATCCTAATCTAAAAAATAAATAAATAAAAGAGTGGCTCAGACTTGGCTTTAATTCGACTTCAGTTATACACTAAAATCTCAGTTGATTTCAAATTCAAATTAATTGTTCAATTCATGCATTAAGTAATTTATATGATCTTATCTAATAGTTTTGGAGCGAGACAAAATAAAAATGTAGAAAAATTTTTGAACTAAAATAGAAATTGTCACAACTACCTTACAAGTCTTTAATTATTGAATTTTAATTTAAATATATATGTAGTTTTACATTGACAATAATGGACTCTCCCCCTCCCTTTCCCTAAAGTCTTAAAGTTTTGAGGCACTTCCAAGTAATTGATCGGTCTGTGTCATCAACTAATTTAAATTATTCTATACCATCCGATTGACTTTACCCATTAAATTGTATATCCATTTCGTCTTCATTTGTTGAACCGATTCTAAAATCATTTTCTTACTGAAACCTTTGACAATAGGACCTGTCTGACAGTGTCTTCTTGGAACAGCAACTGCTTAGCCAACCCATAGTTTTGTTATTTAATTTGAATGACTGTCAGATAAACAGTTTTAGAGCCCAACAATTATTCACAAATTCCAAAAGGATGGACAACTCGTGTTTCCAAAACATATTTGAAATAAAATTTATCAAAAATATTAGGATTTTAAAAGTTAATTGAAATGTTTGTCACCTGTTTTTGAGTTGTTCTTGTTTTCATTCGAATCAGTTGTCTTCACTTTTAGCTCACTCTTAGACTTTGGTTTTTAGGTTCTCAGACCTTAAACTCTTTCTGATAGAGGTTTCAGTCTTTTCAGTCCTCAAGAAATCCAGATTAAAAGAGTGGAACCACTAAGTCGAAGGTGCAAGAGCAATTCATTTTTGAAATTTTTGATACAATCAATTAAACATTAAAATCATTATTTGATTCGATAATAAATTTATTTAATTTTTTCATAAATTATAATCGACATTAAATAAGATAATTATTTGTATGAATTTATTGCATCAATAATTATATTTCAGTTTTAATCTGAAAAATACATCAAAAAATCATTTTTAAAAAATGTTATTAATATATAATAGATTTAGTAATTATAAAAATTCTGAATACCTGACCAATAGGTACAATAAAATAAATATCGAAATATATTTTTATAAATATATATATATTTATATTTTATTTATATAATGTTTGTGTAAATTATTAAAAAAAGATTTACAAAATATCATCAAAAAAATTGTCACATTTTCCCAATAACCAGATATTTGATTAGTGCTTAAACTATAAATAATTTCAAATTAATAGCATTTGTAATATAAGCCCTGAATTTAGCCCTAATTGCACAGTTTGCCTGCCTTTCAATCATATACTACATTATAAAACTTATTTTAATTATTAATAACTCTTTGATTTGAGAACAAACTTAAGCTCAAAAAAATAATATTAACTTTTGTTTAATTTGATATATTCTTGTGATTTGGGTTAAAGGGAAGAATCTGAGCGAATATTATGGGCTTATTATTACATATAATGGCTTCGATTCAACAGAAATGAACCCAAAACTAGATATCAATCACTTGTTGTTCGGAGTATTGGAAAGAAGGCTTTTCTCAAGAATTATGATTTTTCATCAGTTGTTATCACATTTGAGAGAAAATCAGAGTTTAGAGTAAGAAATAAATGGAAATTGTCTTCATTTGGCACAAACCGTAAGTCTAAACCATAAACCCTTTTGAATGGACAGAGAGATCAAAATATATTTATGTAATGAATACTACATTTCGACAAATCGTCAAATGATAAACAATTTTTGAAATATTTAATGAAACCTTATTTTAGAAATGTTTGCAATCGTCTAGACTTAAAGTTAAGTATGGAATGAAAGCACAGAATAAAATGCATTCAATGTACAAAAATTGAGCCGCAATTTAATTTATTAAAAAAAATTTGGTCACAAAATAAATGAATATAAATAGTCAGAAATTAAATAATTGATTTCAATAAAGGATAAAATCTGAGAAATAACTTATCAAACATTCGTTCGTTTTATAAAAAGCTAACTTTCAAATCATCATCTCTTTTGTCACTTTTTTATCAAATTGAGCTCAACATCGATACTGAGGTTTACATTAATTATTCCTCAAAATCATATAAAAAATCAAATAAATATTAAGTTTTTGCTATTTTCTGGTCTTCTCGCGAATCAAAAAACAAAATCCTCTTTTAAATAATAAGCATTAAAACCCAGTTTATTATTACTTAAGTGATTGATATCAGAATTTTGAATTCAATTTCAAAGTGATATCAAATCGATTCAAATAAATGTTTTTCATCAAAATGACAATCATTTGGAACCAATTTCATATTTAAGTCATTTTTGAAAATATGATTTTTTGGTGGAATGTTTTAAATGAATTGAATTATGGAATGAAATAAAGTGTAAATAATTGGATTAAATTATATTTAAGTCAATGTAAAGCTGCAAATAATGCGGAAATTTTTCAATATTTTGAGTATCTTTTCATTAAAAAAATAAGAGATTAGCGAAAAACGTTTCAAAAACACAATAATTGGAATGTAATGGAAGTGAAAGACAGAAAATATTTATAACATAAATACCAAAAAACAAAAAAAAATTAAATTAAAAGTTCATTTGTCTGAAGATTTTGATGAATGTTTTGATTTTTAATGAATTTATTGCAATGAAATACTTATTTGATTCCCATTTGATCCTTATTTTTGCATTTTTTGGAGACAAGTCCTGATTTTGCACAAACTTTATTCAATTGTTTGAGACACTGATTACCGCAGACACCGGTTAAGTCTTTAAGTATTTATAAGTGGAGACCATTTGATTCTTCTCTTCGATTCATATTAATTGAGATTAAGTTTGACGAAATTTGGCAGCAATTCATTCGAGTCGATAAATATGTGCCTCTTTTGACACTTTTCGACTCAATTCGAATATTTTCAGTTCAAATCAAACTCTACGAGAGTTATGTCATGAGTTTCTTCATCTATTTGATGAACTTCCAGCAGAACTATGTCTTCATGAGAATAATGTTTGACCATATCATCGTCCATTTGAACGGTAATACTGAATACAAACAAAAATTCATTCAATTTCTCGACTAAATTGCAGTTTAATTTAGGAAAAGAAATTTGAAATCAATTGTTATTAAAAGCCTTCAAAACTTATTAATAATTAAATTTAATGATTTAAGAAATATAGTTACGGTCGGAATCCTTTGCGAATGGAAGGAAAGACATAATGAAAGGACAGAATCAAAGCAAAGGAGAGTATAGTGAATATGACTGACCCTTTTTTACACCGTTTGTAGATATTTCTAATGTTCTTCGCCTCGAGTTTGTACTTGTTTTCGATCTGTTGGACAGAATATAGATTAATAAACAAATGGGACAAAAAGGGGTAATGGACTGACAGCAAGGGCTAATCCGACTAAAGTTGGTGGCACTAAATGCAACGGATGGAAGATTTCTTCGTTCTCTTGTTTGGCATACAATAGAACTGTTGGATTGTATCCTAATATTAGTAAAGCATGACTTCGTTGATCGCATTCAATACCTCTGTCATTGGTATCCGGATATCTCTCTAATTTGATTTTCTTTGGGGGACACGAAGAGATTGCCATTTCTAATGATGCAGACAATGGGTCCGGCGCTCTCTCCCTTCTATTCAATCAAAAGCATTTCCAAATTTAATTCAATTCAAAGCCAAATATTATTTAATAGATTATAATATAGTGAAAAGAGAGGCAAAAGAATCGAATGATTGGTTTCAATAGAACTCTGATTCTGAAAGACGTCTTTGAGTAGAAAAATAGTTTTGAAGACTATGAATGGATGACTCATAAGGCTGTGCCATAAGGTTGTGCCACAACTATTCACTTCAGTTGAAACTAGATTTTAAAAACTAAAAACTCCATCGATTTTCAAGCCTTTAATCAAAGATATTATTCATTCGACAGTTTCAATGCCTTAACCACAGAACAGATATGCTTTAAGTCAAAAATTACTTAAAAGAGTAATACCCGGCCGGTTGTGGTATTGTTGCGGTGATTGTGGTCGAAATTGGGGGTAATTGTGAATCTGTGTCGTATTCTGTAGAACTCATGTCATTGGAATTGTGTCCGCCATAAAAGTTAATGTCAGCCGATGTTATCTATTTGACAAATTTTGGAAAATACGTTAAAAGGGAGCCAAGAATAAGTCGATTTGTGTACTGAACTACTTTTTCTATGTCATCACTCGGAGTGAAAAGAACCGGCGGTTTCATTAAATCACTCATAGAGTAGAACTCCGACCGTTCACAGGTTTGATGATACATCTCCTCCATCTTCTTTCGGCCATCTTTCAACAAGCAAACTATTAATCATCTTTTCAAATCAATTATTCTCAAAAGATAAATCAATCAAGATCACAATATTTAAACCTTGTTATAAATATATATTTTTGAGGACAACTATATATAGTTCTGTCTTATTATGAATCAAATAATTGCTTCAAATATCTGATTCAAATGAAAAACAGAACTGGTGGTCTAACATAAAGCAAGGTCATATCATATGTGCACTACAATCAATAGGTTTCGACAAAGAAAGGCATAAAATCAAAAACCAAAGGAATTTAGTTTTTATCAAATGTCATAAAAATATGTTTTAATGGAATACTTATTATATTAACTGAGTTTCGTTAAAATTATAAAAATAATATTTTATTGGACAGAGAAGAGAACAAAGGATAACAAATACATACTTCCAGTGGCAGAGAGTTTACGTTTGGCGGCCCTCCTTTCTTCATCCCGGGTTTTTCTTTCCGCTCCCTTCAATAAATTGAATACTAGGTTAGTACAGAAAAGGAGGGAAACAATTTGCCAACCTTATCACAGAATACTTTAATTTGACAATAGCCCCGATGCACAGGTGTACTTCCCTCCCGAAAGTCATCGAAAGTGTCGATTTGTAAATGCAGTGGAAGACCCTATCGGACAGACACTCAATGAGTAAACTTTTTTTTAAAAAGAAGAAAAAGCATTACTTTAACTCCTTTTTGATTACTGAAGTCAGTGCTCAGGCATTGAACGGCTATATTCACCTTAAATGCAAGTAATTAATGATAAATGAATAAAAAGAAAGTGTGTGAATAAGAGGTATACTTTTGCGGGTCCTTCTAATGGATTCCAATAAAAGGCGATTGCATTGTGTGTTATTTCTTCGATGGGTCCCACAATTCCGGCCGAATTTTTTGTGTCTGCGTCCAAAATACGCTGTTTAACACTGTGCTGCCTGCTGTGCCAGAATTGCCAGGCCTTGATCTCTTCATCATGCAACTTTTCCTCCCGAAATACCAGCATTATTAGTGACTAAAACAATCAAATCAATACAGATTTGCCCAAAACAAAGTTCAATTAACTGGTAATACCTTAACGGTTGCACTTTTGAGCGGTTTGTCGTCTGGGATGTACTCCAATGAGATTCCATAAAACTGTCCTTTGTTGATGTAAGTGACCCTGTCGTCTTCACGTCTTTGGCTCGTCGAAATCGGCGATTCCAAATAGTATTTGAAGCCGACCTCTGAATGACTGCCCAATCAATTGTTAGCATTATTTATATGTTTGATAAAAAGCTGATTATTAAATATAAGCTATCATTTCAATGAATGTTTGTATAATTATTTTAGTTTTGTTGCAAAATTGAAACATTAAGTGTAATTTTAGAGCTATTTATTCCTCCGAATTATGAAATTGCAATTAAGATAATAATTGAGAGAAACTTTTTCTTTGATTTAAATATTAATTCTAATTATGAATTACTTTAGAGATACGTAAGTCGTGTCCAATGATTGCAATGACTTATGGCTGGCATCGCTTTTGGCAAAAACTGATAAATTATGTCATATTTAGTTTGAATTCGAAATCAAAGACTAAAAGTGCAATAAAAGCGGCGAATGAGAGCTCCGCCCGATATTAAAGTTTGAATAATTTCAAGGATTTAAAGGTCACTACAGTTTGAATGTCTTTGAGGTTTGCTTTTCGTATAAATTACTTAAAACTGAGTTTCAAAAAAGTGTAATAAACTCTGGAATCAAACTAAAAGTTATAAATAGATTTAAAATAGATTTTATGTGAAATGCATTACATTTTTGGTATTTGTATCTTGTCGATTTCAGAGTTGCGTCCATACTCGTGCCAAGACCTCCTGCCTCCCGAGCTCTTCGTTATGACGGCAGGAGTCGTGCCCGAAGTATTGGACGCTGTGCCGGAATTGGAGCCCGAACCAGTCTGTTCGATGGGTGAGCTGACCGGCAATATTGCCTGTGCCTGAGACAGCTCTGTGTAGTCGAATATCTGTCATATAAAGAGTCAAACATTAGTGACTGGAATATAAATATCAGTCGAGTCGTTGTTTTGAGGGAATAAACTCAAGTCCTTTCATCAAATCAAAGGACATTAATATCTCTAAACGGAGGGACAGTCGGAGGTTAAAGGCATTCAACCAATTGACTAATGTTTAGATTTCTATTTCAGACAGTCTTAAGAATTCAAACTCAAATCACATAACATTTTATAACGTTTGGAATTTCCTATATTTTATTGTACCTTAAAATCAATTTCAAGTGTCTTTTTTATGTTAAATCAATGAAACCATCAGATATTCAATGAATTCTCTCACAAACATTTATTTCAACATTATCGTCAACCAATTTCAGCTATCTCAGTTATTTTAAATTATTCCCTTTATGTTCAATAAAATTTTAGGGAAAAATCCCACTATATTTTTTATATACTTTTTTTTTGCTTTTAAACAAAATTAATTGATTTAATTAGGAATAAACAAAAATTCCGATTTCTTAAGACATCATTTTAAAGACATTGATTTTTTGTGCTCATTTGAAAAACAATTGTCTAAATTGATGAAAATAATTAAAAAATAGTGCTTTGAATGTATAAGGAGGGCCTCATTTTATTCAAATGGTTGGGATATTTTCATGTAATTATTGGAAATTAATTTAAATGATAAAAAAAAGTAAAGCGATTGCAAACGACGATTGGCTCTCAAAAAGAGATTTAATTTTGTGAGTAAATGGACGGATGAGATGCTAGAGATTCACAATTTAGTGGAGGCATCGAATGGGACGGGAGTAGTGACTTCACGAGTGGAGAGAATGTAAAGTTTCTAAACTTTTATAGTTTGATAGTTTGAAAGCTAATTTAGCTTTTTTTAGCTTCAGAGCCCCTCTGCTGTGCATTTAATGGTATTGAATAGGTTTACATGAAATCAAGTCATAAGTTCATTGCGCAACCGCTTTGACTGTAAAACACTAGTGTCTGAGATATGAAACGTTGCATTTCTCAAAGGGATGAAAAAGTGGTCAAAGCCCTCACTGGCAGCTAATTTAAGTGCTGCACCTGAATGTTAAAATTTTGTTGCATTTTTTGCGCTATAATTCCATTTGTGTCCATCCCTTATCGAAGAGCATCTGAACGTCAATTGCATATAAGGCATGCACTTCTTCTCAACTCAAGGACATTAAACTTTTCTTTCGCTTTCATGCGTTTGTGAATAAATATAATAATCAAAGAAAACTTTCTTTATATAACTCCAAGTAATTAGATTTAGACATTCATTCAATTCTTTCTTTCAAAGCACTCAAACGCCAGACAATAGTTAGAGCTGTCCATCGACTCACACATTCAAATACAAAAATAAATCAGAATTTAATCGACAATTGATTTGAACTACTTTTGATTCGACAACAAATCAAAATTCAAATTCTATTTACTATATCATTGATTGTACGCTAGAAACAGATTAAGATAAACTGTTTCTCCTCATTTCAAATATCAGGACGCCATTTATGCTTCGAATAATTTGTTCAAGAAACTTTGAAAGGCCAACAAGAAAAAAGGACAAAAATTAAGTTTAAAGTAGTGTTTGATTTATACATTTTTCAATATTAGAAAACAGTTTTAAAGAATTTTAATATTTATCAGTTTTTACTATTCCTGGAAAAGCTAAGTCAATAAACGAGGAAAAGTTTTAAAGTGTTTTGTAAGAAATTGCATTAAATTTAGTCAGTTCTGGAAATTTGAATAAAAATAGTTATTTTTCTATTAATTCAATTGTAGTTTTAATCGTATGAAATGAATTGCATTTATTATATGTGACCTCAGAATATGAATTAATTAGTAATATATTCTATCGACTCCTCTGCGGAAGTCAATAGACTCGATAATGAATCGCTTGTGAGGTCACACATAGTCTTTTGCTCAGCACTATATTAAATAATAAGCAAAATCGATAAATAATAAGTCCGATAATTATATTCACATTATTTCTTACAATTCAACGCTATTTTTAATAAATTTAACTTTTTTTTCAAATGAACTAATTTTTTGGTAAAAAAGAGGATTAAAAGTTTACTAAACATATTAAACGGAGATTACAATTAAAAGTTGAATAACTTGTGAAAACTGTTTTTCCAAATAATTATTTGAATATTTGTTGTGGCAAGCAAATTTTGAAAAGCAGACAGTAGTTCAAGTCAAGCATAAATACATAAATACTTCTTAAATAGGGTCCCAATGTTTTCACAATTAAATTGTTTTTTCTTAAGATATTTTCAAAGGCATTTTTGAGAGATTTCAAGTCCGAGAACAAACAGAAAGCAAACACACAGTCAAAGAGAGGGCCTTTCCTGGGGCACTGAACTTTGGCGATATTTTATTAGATATTGGATGCAGAAAACGGCTATCACTTCATCCGAATATTGATTTCTATTCTTAAATACGCTTTTTTAACATTACTTTGATTAGAATTATAAATAAAAATCTAATTTTAAATTTATTTGAATCTTAAATTCAATGAATTAAGTGTTTATGACGAATGACTAGAAAAAGATATCAGAATTAAAATCAAATTTTAAAATTTCCAATGAAAAGAAATAAAAACTAGTAAACAGATTCATTTTTGAGCTGCATTTAGAAATATAATTTCCAACTAATTATGAAATGGTGGAGAGTAAGGCACTTTCAAACAGTACTGCAATAGATTCAACGTTTATCTAATATCAGTCGCTCAGTCCAGATTTTTGGCCAAGATACCACATCAATTTATGAACAAGAATAAAATTACCAAAAAGCTGAATATTTTAGTGATAAACGATTTCAGAGAAATTTTAAGAAAACGAAAATTTTATTGAACGCATGGATCAAACATTTTTCAAATGATCTCTTTTGTGAGACATTTTCCCTTGAAATTTACTGACTATTTGATCAACAAATCACTCATTTGAGACGAAAAAAGTTCCCAAAATTCAAATCACATGGAATCTGAAAAATTCAACCAAAATTATGAAAAGAAAACTCAATTTCATGCTTTCAAAGGACAGGTAGAAAGAGATCAGAAGAAATCAATTTTTTTTGTAAATAGAAGCAATTCAGAAATTGAAAAAGGAACTTGGAACAAGCTGTGAACGATTATCATGGTGTATTTGAGTATTTCTATTGTGACCATGAATATTTTGGCAATTGAACAATCTATAAGTCAGTTGACTTTATGTTCATAACAGCCTTAAGTTAAAAGCAATATAGAAAATAATTAATTCAAAGAAATGGTTAAAACAACAAAATAAACCATTAAATGAATTCGAGTCTATATATTCTACATTAAAAGCAAGGATTGAATGTTATTTGTATAGAAATGTACGACAAAATGGTTTCATAAATGTTTTGGCAAAAGAAAAAAATCAAAACATTTTAGAAGAAACGGGTTTTAAAGTTGAACTGAACTCATGTTTTTGTATTTCCACTGAAACCGGCATTCAATTAATATTTTTGGGGACAGAAAGTGACCAGAAATCAAAACAATCGACAGATTATTTGACTAATAATAGTCTATATAACTCTATAAAAGGCAATAAATGTTATGTCGGAGTTTTATTCAGAGCGAGAGTAGCCCTGAGTTATAGCTTCGCTTATTTTCACATATCTTCGACATATAAGTTGGTATTTGTCAGTAAAATGGTTTCAGATTAAAATATGGGCACAAATAAGACAATAAGAGGGCAATTACCTGACTGACCTGCGGAAGGGCGCCATTTTCGCCTCGGGGAGTGATAGTCGTGTCGCCAATGCCACTATCTGGGGAGGGTAGATCGACAGTTAAACCGTGTATGCTTGCTTTGTAAGTGGGCCCACCATTCGCACTGGTAGTGACCGGTGGTTGCCGTAAATATCGGTCCAAGAATGATGTGGTCTCTGTGTCGGTAGTGGTGGTGTATGTGGCCGTTGGGGTTGTGCTAAGGTGTTGGCGTACTGTTTGGTACTGATCACTAGAATTGACTGCAGTGGTGGTCGAAGTGGTCGGGTAATAGTCTCGGTAAGTAATGTAGTCGGCAGTAGTCAAGTAGACTGTGCCGCCATTAGTACAGGCATTAGCGGTCGGGGTGACAGTTGCGTATTGAGGGGACACACCTGTGTTCACCTGTTGTACAAAGCAATGCATTACACAATAGAGTCAATTGAGTGACACATTTGAAGGCCTTTTGAAGGCAATACTGGTCTAACAAAACCCCAATTCTCTCGGTTTTCAACTTTGTATAGAGGAGTCACCTGTTCTATAGAGTAACGCAATAAGTGGTCATACCTGTACGGTGTACTGTCCCGTCCCTGCTATGTCATAAGCAGGCGCTGCAAAAGTCAGTTGTGTTGTTCCCGGTTGATATGGCTGTGCCGGTGCTAAAGAGATCACTGTCGCTGGTGGTGATGGCTCTAAGTCACGGCTTCGGTCAATTCCTGTGGCGATCACGTCGACCATTGTGACGGGAGAGGCCACCGGAGGCAATGGGTCTAATGGCTCGGATTTAATATGAACGTCGTTATGATGTAATACTGTGTTCTGTCCGTCACATCGGGGCTCTCCCGCCGTCACTACTATTGTTTGTGCATTGGAGTCACCGTTTGTAATGATAGCACCAGAAGACGATACGATCAGTTGACGTGTCTTTTCAGAGGGCGAGTGCCTATGAGGTGAGATGTGTCCGTTCACTGGACTCATGTGTCGCAACTCCTCATCTGAATGTCTGGGGGACGACCCGTTCGGGGATGTGTTGGTCGTCACTATGGTGTTGGCAACTAATTCGGCCGTATTTACAGTTGTGACGGGAACCGCACTAATCAGTCGATTCAGAGTTATTCAGAGTTTAGTAGAGGTTTAGGTATTGATTGGAAATATTAGTGAATTTTAGTGGATATCAGTGGAAAGCATAGAATAGTGAGTAAAGAGTAGTGACTCAGTTGTGAATACCTCCAAACCATTTCTTGTAATGTTCCGTCAGTCTTGCCATCAGAGGTGATGAGCGCAATGCCTTTAGTGGACGCGTCGACAACCACTGGTAACTTATAGTACTCATTGCGTGGATGCAGTCCTTGAACTGATCCGTTGGTGTTTTGTGACTCTTCTGATGACTCGTTTATATTAAGCATACCTATAGTCCCAGCTGTCACTGACTCAGGTCACGGCCAGGCCTTCGGAGCCAGTGATCACAATTGTCACTAATTATCACTGGTGTTGGCACCGACACAATGGTTCGATATAAGCCGTAATGGCCTGAGTGGAAGCACTGGTACTGCCGCCCCCTATACTGGTTGTAGTCAATGAACAATATGTTTGACGACTTTTGCCGCAACTTTTGTTATTAGTGACCAAAAATCCAAAACGGATTTAATCTATTGTTGGCTCGAATTGTGATCACAAACGCCAGCCATGAATGTAATGGCGAAACGACTCGAAAGTATCCCTCCTATGCCGAGGGGAGAGATCACAGCCATCAGCTCTTCTATTGGAGAGACAGCGCACACCTCATTCATCGGAACGCATGCAACAGGGGTTGATAAGCAGGTGCCACAAAAGCCTGTGCTATAGCACTGATTCCCCCGTTCACCTGCCCGTGACTGCACTGATTGCGGAATCTTTCGCATAGAAACGCCTCGTCTCGATTCGCCCGGTGCTCACACTAATGATTGGCTCTTTCATATGATATAGTGATGAAGATAGTGCTCAGCCTGAGCTCTGCCTTAGGCTCTCTGCTCAGGTTTTAGCTCTGACTGTAGTCGTACTCACTCTTCAGCAGATCTTTTGGTTTAAGATAGAAAGTACTGCATATAAGACAACAGTGTTTGCAGTGTTTCAGTGTTCCTACTCTTCGCCAATCCATACAAACAGTCATTTATTTTGAAAATAGGATTTCTATTCCAATAGTTATTAGTGTTTAGTATTTGTTAGGTGTCTGTACTTGACTTGACTCAACTTAATGCGCACAATACAGGTGTGGACCCTCTCCATACTCCCTATGCATCGCTCATACCTCAAGGTTAACGCAGATTGTCAATACATACCATGTATGAGCCCTCAGTCTACCTGTGATGCCAATGATAGTCCGCACAGAATATAGCTTTAAATTTAAAGCTTTTCATTTAGCCCTGGGCTATGTTCACACAGAATAATGGACCACAATATACATCGTCTCTCAGATTGACATAATGGCTATGAATGTATCAAATGATTCTCAAAAATAGTTTCTTCTGTTGCATAAGTAATGCCTTAACAGTTGGATATAAAATATTTTTCCACTAAAATCTTTAAAGATAATCTCTCCCTCCCTCTCCCTCCCTCCTCTCTCTGTCTCTCCCCCTCCCTCCTCTCTATATCTCCCTCTCTCTCTCCCCAGGTTTGGCCGTATTTTAAATAATATTTGCGAATAGTCTGTAGATTCCCTGTATTTATGATCAGTCAAATGGAACCATAGAATCGTATTTTCAATATAAATGAGGACACATTTCTGAATAATTTGTGTTTTCTAGAAGACAAACACTGAAACTGTTCGGAATCGATAATAATTAATATGTTATTCAATGAAAGCAAAACAATGTAAACCTGTTATCATTAAATTAAAATTTAACTAAAGACTGCCTTAATGTCAAACATTGAAACTTTTGTTTCCCTCCAAAGGCTATTTGCTTTTGGGATTAATTTCTGACCCCTTCCACAGATCTTAAGTTCAAATCTGTTTTGTTTGTCAAATATCATAACATTTTATAAACTTTTCTATTTCTGCATTAATTTCTCATTGAATTTATTTTTAAAAATTAACAAAAGTTTTAATTATAACAAAACGGGTTAAACACAAAAGAGTGGTTATATTTGTCTTCATTGTTAAGTTTTGGAAGTTTTCAATTATTTAGTAATTAATTGATATTATAAAATGAAAAGCAATTTGAATTTTTTTTCTGATAAATTTAGTTCAATAAGAGTTCTTATTTAGGATTCAAATTAATTATTAATCCGAGAAATAAATGTTCAATAAAATTAAAATCAATCAAACTTTGAATATATTAACTAATTTTTTAATAAAGAACCACAACATAACTGCGACATAACATGTGAACTGAGTTATTATTCTGACCATGTATCATTGAAATCTCTCATATAAAAGAAAAATTTAGATAGAACTGAGTTCCATTATCTAAGCTCGTAATGGCTGAAGTGCCAGGTTCATTGAGGCAAAGTCATCGAGGCATGCAAGCAATGCGAGTCACGGTTAGTGTGACTTTCTTTTTATTTTCCGTTTGTAATCAACCTTTTTTTGTTTTTCGTCTAAAATTGGACTATAATTTTGTTTACAATTCTTCACATTTGTCAGTAAATATCTGCTTAAAAGCAATTTTAGTCGATTGACTCCAACTATTCACTTTTAAAACGAAATTTGGATTAAATCAATAAACGATTTGCCAGGTGTTCCTTCGACTTCTTGTCTAATCCTCTTTTTATCTAAAATAAATATGAGCATGGTGTTATCCAAATAGCAAGCATAGCTATTTAAATTGACTTTAATCACTTTGAATCACACTTTTGTAAATAATAAATGAAAAAAAATTCCATATAATGTCGATTACACCCACACCTAAAAAAGTTGTACTTTTATGGCATTCGTTTGTTATTCAGTTTTCAATAGAATTACTCAATGGATATGTTTTTGAGCTTTTGATGAAATGATGACAAAAAGAGTTCCAAAAAAATATTTTATATTTCACTGAAAACGAGCAGATTTTCAGTGATTTCGATATATATTTTCGAAATATCAAAACAAAATTCGAGTGAAATGTTGATTAACCGAAAAGTAAAAACTATTAAAAATAACTAAAATATATCTCAAATGCGTTTTGGTTTAAATCTCTTCGAGAGTTCATTGGCTTCAGGTTCCAAATGATTTAAAGAAGTTTTGAGATAATGTTTTATCTTAATATTAATGGAGTGACGGCTACTGCCAGTGACTGCCAGTACTTCCATCCCGTAAGACGTTTCACGATTAGTTCATTTAACATTTGGTCGCTTTTATATAAAATGTCGTTTTATTTTATCAGAATTAGTTCAGATGTCTTCACACAATCACTTGAGAATAGAAAACAAATTTAAACTCAAAACGAATCCGTTTTCAATTTGAAGCCAAAACTGATTGCATTTACTCATCGGTTAAGAGTTAAACAGTTATTCGATTCGCTTTTTTGATTGATTTCAGTATAAAATTACGAAAAATTATTTTATTGTCACTAAAGTAAGGCTTTTTGACTGAAACAAACATTAAAATGACTTTTGAATATGTGTTTCGGGTTTGAAACCAGTTTGGCCTTTACTTTCCTAAAGAACCGGTAGACTCGCCAAACAGGTATATATCGATCGTGTTTTACAATTGTTTAAAAAGTGGTTTACTATTTAAATATGTTTCGCCACTGACTTTCAAACACATGATTTAAATCAAGTTATCGACTAATTATCAAAACCAGAAATAAGGGAAAGCCTTTCGCAGCGATTGTTTTGCTCTACTCTTTGCTTCCGATAATATCTCCTTTTTCCTAGTTTTCAGATAAATGTGTTTTACGAAACTCTTTTCAATTCAATAAAAAACATTCCCATAAAATTCAGTGGCCTTTGATTTAATCAAATAATTTTGGAGCGAAAATATTGCTTCACCTGTTTTCAACTGTGTTGGAAAGCAAATGATTAGTAATGCTGGTGCTGTTATGCTGTTCCCCATTCCTATCTTATTCATTTTCTAAATGGCAATGTCTGACAGTAATGTAAGAATCATACGAATGGTTTCTATTTGAATGCCTATTATTCACCGATTGTTTGCAAAGTTCATTGTCTTCAATTACTTTTGCGCCTAACCGACAAATATTTCTTATATGTTAACTTTTACTGTCTAACAACAAAATCATGTTTATCATTCAATTTGAATGTTCAGGCTGTTTTAATGAATGAAAATATTTCAATAATTCATACTTCTTATTCATATTTATAGACTCATTTCAAATCTTTTCAAAGGTATTTCTGCCAAAATTTTTTTTTTTTGCTTTACATTAGCACACAGTCAGACACAGTCTTATGAGTGTTTAAGAATGGTCCATTTATTCCAGTCTAGTTGCTCCATCTCAGGTTCTTCAAATCAAGTTTTCACATTATTAAGAAGAAAAGAGTGGGCAAAGAAATAGAACTTTTTTTTACTAAACTTGCTAAAATAAAGCATCTTCATAATGATTTGAGACTCTTTATAAAACTAACCAGCTTCATTATCCAAGTGCTTAAAGTTGAAAGAATACAAACCTAGAGTGAGAATAAAGCGAATCTTTGTGGCCAGTGGTGGACTGGTGCCAGTGGTGATGTACTTGGGCAATGGCAAGAGTGCGAAAAAAGTAATGAATGGATGAGTTGAGGATATAATTTATATTTTATATAATAATTGCAATGCAAACAATGCAAACATTAATTCGTATTTTCATTATTTGTTGTTATAATACAGAAATGTATTAATTTGTCGTTTTATGTCGTAATGAAATTTGAGCTTAAATTTAAAATATTTGATACAATTATTAATTATTAACAAAATTTGATGGTTTTTAACGCATTAAAAAGTACGACAAAGTGTTTTAATCAAGTAATAAGTGTCGAATCAAATGCAAGACAAGCATTACTTGTGGTCTAATATATTAATAACGATATAAGTTATGCAACAATTGATAAAAACAAAGGGATTTCAATACACTATTTGTTAATTATATATAATGTTTAGCTATAAATCAATTATTTATTAATTATATAATGTTTTGCTTCAAAATAGAGCGATTCAGTCGTATCTCAACCTCGGATCGCAATGTTTGTCCATTTATTACACAAATCACAGAAATATTAATTGATCTTCAGTTTGAAAATTGTTGTCTTCTTTTGCTTTAAGTAAATATTTATTAAAACTGATTCATCTAATGATATATAGAGTGACTTTCAATTGTTCCCAATTGTCTAATGGAAAGGATGAGTGGAGGAGACAATGGAGTGAATGCAGTCCGCAATTGTGTTAAACAATTAGTTATTAATTTCTCGATATTTTATAGTAATTGGACTAAAGGGCAGGTTTTGTCTTGATTTGAGTCAATAGTATTGAGTCTTATTATATATTTTCAAATTGTTTAAAATTGAATTCATATTTCAGTTATAAAACAATAACTAAATTATAATATCGAATATCAAAAACAAATAAATTAAAACATTTAATAAATAAATTCAAAATAAAATCAAAGCTCGAAAACAATTAAATAATAATAACAATAAAATTTGAAAAAATGATAAAATATTTGGTCGTTTTGTAAAATGATTTATAGAAAGTGTGAGGAATTGATGCAAACAATTGAAGATTAGGTACTTTCAGTTTTGATCACTAGATTGTTGTGTTGCCATTCATCGGGTGTTTGAGCTTTTGATGAATTTATTTGTCAATTGCTTTTGTGATACGACATCCAACCAGAAGCCGAAGCATCCCTTTTGTGACAATTTGTTTAATGAAGTGATGCTTCTCTTGTGATCGGTTTCCATAAAACTTAATGAATAGTATCTAAAATGACTTCTAATATACAATAACTAGTAATGAGTCCACTCTTCACCACATCTCAAACTCAATCTAATTATTTGCACAAAACGTTTGTCCGATCAATAGATTGACTATCGATTTGTTTGATCCGTAATATTATTGAATCGAATGTATGAGTCATATGAATGGTATGAATGTTATGCCGCACTTCCCTTTCGGGTCGGAGAAGGAATTTGTGCTAATTTTCGATAGGTTTGCGAATTTATGAAACGAGGATATGAGTCCCTATGCATCAGTGTATAGATCTGGAGCTGTGCCTCATCGAACGTGTGCGGACTCGGCTCAACCATATTCCGATTTATTATTTCTCTGACCCGCGAGTCCAAACTCACCTAAACAACAAACACACTATTAGAACATTGATTACAATTACCATAATCATCCAATCAATCAATAGATTTACTCCTGTAAATCACTTTTCTTAGCAATACTCTCATCTCTACCAAGCTCCTAATACTTTTACTATTTAGTTTAGGTCTAATTTTATCCTGATTAGATTTTAAATTCTGTTCTTTGAAGCAGCAGGTTCACATCGTTCATTCTGTAGAGCACTAATTGTCTCAACTTCCCCTTGATGCAAATATTGATCATTTTAGATATTATAAAATTAGTAATACTTGAATACAAATTGTTGGAAATTTCAATTATTTCATCAACTTTATTTTTTAAGAATTTGAAGAAAGAAGAATTAACAAAGAGTCAACGGAATTAATTTATCTTGGGTAAATCTAAGAATATTGCCAATTTAGATTTAATACGGATCCATTGAAAGACTTAGACATTGAATGTTCCACAACTATGTCTAATAGAAATATTTTGATCTGTTGTATGAAAGGGATGGACCACTCAAGAGGTACTTCAACTAATCAATAAAATCCGAGCAATCATTAGACAAATGTCCGTAAACTATGCCCAGAGACAGATAATGAGTCTGAAGACAAAGCGATGCTTTAAATTGATGTCATTCCTTAGTTTATATAATGAATCTTTTTAATCTCAGGTAATTTAATCTTATTTTTAGAAAATAAATAATCGAGTAAATGTAGAAAAATTAATCGAATCTGTACTTTTCATGGCTCTTTAAATCCTTATTTAGTATGTCTAGCTTAAATTTTCATAAACTTATCTGAATATGCATCGCATCCGAATGGAACCCTAAGTTTACTTGATGCAAATGCAAGCGATTCCAAGAGATTGGATATCAATTCTGAATTTTATCTGAATGTAAGCCCAATCTGTGGTTCAAAACATCTGATATACTAAATGTGAACTCAAAGGCAATAAATATAATTGAAAAGTGATTAGAAAGTTAAAATATTTAAATGCTTATTCAAACAAATGCCTGATCATACTACTCGGTCCATCAGTTCAAAGTATAGGAATAAGCAGGTACAAACCAACACATTTATGGAATATTTAAATAAATTATAATATAAAACAGTGCCCAACATATCTGATCTAAAGGCCGGAAAACTTTTTCTTCACATTGGTTGGTAAAAAGAGGTATTCTTGGGAAATTTGAAAATATTTATAGGGTCAGTTAACTGCTTGGATATATCTTATCAAAAATAGAGTGAGCTCTAAACTTAGTCAATGTCCAAATCATTATTAAAGTCTCAGATCAAAGTTTAACGACTTTTAGAGCAAACATTGAGTTGAAATCAATGCTGAGATACTTTGACAGTATATGTATAGCAGGAAAGCATTTTTAACATTTAATCCCCAGTGAATGACCATCACTGTGCAACTCAATGACAAAGGTAGCCATTGTCAATTACCATTATTGTTCATTAAAACCTGGCCATTGTTTCAACATTTCAAATCATACTTTCTATACATACTATTAGTATTACTGTCGGGGTATCTGAGCTATGGCTGAAATGGTCTCAAATGCATAACAAATATTAATAATTACCTCTTTTGGTGATAATATGGAGATATAGTCTTCATATATAAGGCGTGCCTTTTCTTCGATCACATCGGGATTAGACTCCTTTTTAAGATCTTCGACGGCCAACCAAAACAATATGTTTTCTTCGCTGTACTCGCATTTGAGAAAATCTCGGAATACTTTACGGCCGGCTATCGGAACAAACTTTAATTTAAGCCCAGAATAAGAGCGCTGTCCACTTACCCGTGCATTTCATTAGCTTATCAAATGACTCTCCCCAACAACGAATATCTTCTATTGTAGGCCTAAAAGTATTCATTAAAAATGTCACTAAAAATGTATCATAAAATTCTTAAATCAATTGGATTGCAATCAAATATGAATGAGTGAAACCATTTTCATTTAATAGCAAATGAGCAAAACTATCCACAAAAAAAAACATTTAATTGTGTGAATGGACTGCAATTATGTTTCAAACCAACACAAAACCCATCCCATAAATAATCAATGAATTGAAGGTTTGGATTAAAAGCTAGAATTTAATCATTAAAAGCGAAAAAAAGCTACCTTTCTTATATTTTCACTACCATTTAGAAATTGCAAAAAACTCTTATTTCTGCGAAAACGAGTGATTAAAAAAAGAGATTCAGAGTCTAAAATGTTGGCTTAAATGAGGCGAAATAGAAAAAAAACAACAACTTTTTTGTATTACAACAAAAAACTGGGTATAATCAACACATTTTAGGTACTTTCTAAAAGAATCGGATATAAGTAAAGCAAAATTTCTCTATTATAAAGGAATTAGCAATAACCATTACCTAACAACAAGAATTATAATGAAAGTAACAAAAAAAGAACCTTAATAATTTATTCGAAGAAATGGTTCTTGGATAAGTCTTTCTGAATCGAATTAAGTTTGAACAGTATAATTTAGCATTAATTCAAAGTTTTGTTTAAAGTCATTGAATTAAACAGGCATTCGAATAATATTAATAAAATGACCAGCAATAGAGAAAATCTGACGACAGGGGAGATTGTAAAAAACAGAATGGATGATTTTAACATTATTTGTATGACAGGGAGATTGGCCAAATTGCCTCTTTGTCGTAGACAACATAGAAGTCGACTTTATTTATCAATTGATTGCTGAAAAAATGGATAAAAGAAAGTAATACTTACGGCGGTTCTGTATCGCCGTTGAAGTAATGTTCTATCGATGATAATTGCATTGATTTGTTTTCTTTCGACTTTCCGTGATTTTTGACAGAAAGACTGTTTCAGATTAAAAGACAATATTTTAATTATTTTTTCTCAAAAGAATCAATCTTGTCTTCAACCTGTATGTGCTAGGTATTACTCATATTGAATAAGACAATAGAAAAGCTGATATTTATGTCACATATTTGACCTGGAGCAATAAGGCTATTTCTTTGCTGTAAAATTTCTCTTCCAAACAATTGAAGCATTTGTTAATATAACGGAAAAAATTTTATAATAATTATTTGAAAAGCATTGTGGGCTAAAACATCAAAACTGTTGTGTAATAATCAAATTGATTAAAAAACTTTTATATGATTATAATTACATGAGGTCTGGGCTATAATAGAGGAATTGCTGACATAACCTAAACTTCAGAGAGACTAAAGACTGAGAGCATAAGTAGGGCTTTGAACGCATTTTTCGAATTCACTGATATTGCAATGAATGACATCTTGGATAAGCTTCAGGTCCATTTGACAATACCCTCAACTTTGATTGACAGACGATAAGATGAGTTGAATGGAAAATCGTCTTGCACCAACATTCATTTGGCATAGAACAAATAGACTGATGTCCTAATCGTTTTACTTTCATTAAATTTAGACTACTTTTCCACTACAGACCACCCCTTATATAAAAACTGATTACATTTTTGATGAACTTTCGGATCAAACTTAATAAACAGAGGAAACGTATATTCAAAAGGTATCAAATCATTTAGTCATTAATTCATATACTAGTATATATATATATTAAGAAGAAACTGAAAACTATTTGAATCAATTGAACAAAACAAACATTTTTAGATTAATATCAATAAATTTAAACTTAGAGAATTAGAATTAAAACTTATAAGTTGGTTATAAGAGGAGTCCAAAAAGGTAAGCCCTAGTATTAAGAATGCAGAAAAAGGTCTTAAAACTATTAATTGTAACTTATTTTGATGTTATTTTAAGTAATAGACTATAAGAGAGAGCACATCTCCGACTAAATAATAATATGTCATTCAAAGCCATTATATTTTATGTTTGCTTTAATAAAGAGCTGATCGAAAGTCACAATTAAGCGAAAGTACTTTTCACACGAAAACTAGATTTTCCTATTTTCGAGTGCATCTCAACTGACTATCATTTGTTTCTCTCAATTATTAAAACAAATATTTTAAGTGAAATCACTTCTATTTTTAATTAATTCAGTTAATGGTTAGTATTTCGTTAGAAATCTAGTTATTTGAGTTCATCGAAACTTTCATTTTTCTGATATTAACTGATAGTAGAGATTATTCACAAAACAAATAGAAATTAAATTTTAGTTTTCGAACCAATGATTAAAATAAAAATGGATTTATATGAGGATAGATTGGATGAAGACATACCAGGAACAGGAGCAGCAGCAACACCAGCAAAAACAACAGGACTTGTTTTGGTTGGGGTTCGGATTGCGTTCGTTCTGAAGGGTTTGTTTTGGCGACTGTTGACTGTTGTCTTCCTGTTGAGCATCACTTGCGGTCACATTAGAAGAGCTCTCGACCTGGACTTCGCTCTTATCGCCGGTCATTGTTTTCCATCAAAACAATGGTCAGCAATAGTTTTTTAATCACTTTCTTGATTATAACAGCGATAAAGATTCAAATTATTGACTATTTATTTGTTTGACCGAAGATTGGGTTTCGTTTGACTCTGTTTTGACCCAAACATTGACTAAACGTTGAGTTTTGTTGACTAGAATTGGATTCAATTCAATACAATTGTTATTATATTCTGAAAGTTGAGACTCATTTGAATGGTATTGAATTGCGGTCAGTCTTGTGGCCAAAGATTGCTTCCAATCAGTGATTGTGGTCGCAATTGAAGCCATTTATAGACATGTCTTCACCGGTTTGTAGCGTTTGTATCCATAAAATCGCGTCCAAACAATCCAAACAGATTCGGATGAATTACAAACACTTCCACTTTTGAGAATGTCTTCCATTTTTACCATCGATTAGATAAGAGACTAACAGAGAGTGTCTGAAGAGAGCTGTCAGTCAGTCAGTCGTCAACACAATCCATAACAACAACTCTCAACACTTTTACACTAATTTTGTCGACTCATAAGCCATCCCTTCCGACCCACTATTCCCTCGTTTCTCATAGTTTTAAACCAATTCATTACAAAATTATAGAAATTATTTATAAATTAAATAAATAATCACTACATTAAACTCATTACTTAAGTAATAGTTGATGAAAACACATTTTCAATTGTTCAAATAATCCTGCAAATATTTTAATTTGTCCTTCTCCCGTCAAATTAATTTTTCGATATTTGTGGATGATTATTTAAAGCTTTTTTTCAATGTTATTTTATAAAAGGCTTACAAATCAAAGATCACTTAACAAAGTAGATACTGACCGCAACTTGATTACTCAAATCTTATTAGTTATTTAATGATAAATTTAACAAAAGAGAATATTTTAGTCTTAATAAATTGCCTACTTGACCATTAAAATAAAAATAATTTAGAAAGTTCAAATTAAAATTTAGCGAAAATTTGTCCTTTTAAATGAGTTAAGCCTTTCTTGCAATCATGTGTTGACCATTTTTAAAGCTTCGCGCAGTGTATCGATGTTTGTGTTGAAAGACTTTTAATAAATTATGTCAAATGAAAACATGCAAAAAAATACTTTGTTGGAACAAATTTAACTTTTATATTTTATTCTGGGCGATTATGTTTATTCTTAAACTTATTCTGCAATAAGTTAGCATGGTAGAACTGCTAAAAATGATCAACTTGCTTTTAGAATGAGACGTTCTTGTTGTAATTAAAAGTTACGTCAAAGTGTTTGGGTTTTTGCCAAATGATGGCAATGTTTAGTAATAGTCATTCAAATGACCCAAATCTACGAAATCTGCCAAATTTCGGCTCAAATCTCCCCTTAAATCTCATTTAACTTTTCATTCAATTAGTTTTTAATTAAAAGTTTTAATTAAGAATTCATTCATTTATTTACAAACAATAACTTTATCATAAAAATGACTAAATTTTGTTCATAACTAAAGTTTACTTTGAATGATATCAAGACTAAAATGCATACAAATAGTGATAATCTAAACAACTTTGGTGTTAATCCCAATCAAAACAACTTCAACAGCAATGTAGGCATGTCTTCGGTAAATGGCGGACCGGGTGTCGCGCCTCCATTGCCTCCGCGGCCAAACCAAATGATGAACGGCTCCACCCAAATGATGAATGGTTCCAATTATCGATACGGAAATTATGGCAACAATCTTGGTTTTGGTAATCAAATGCCAAACTATTCGCCCTATTCTTCGATGTATTCTTGCGGTCCATTCAATAATAATATGAATCCTTTCGGAAACTATGGTTTGAATCGATTTAATAACAATTGTAATAATGAAAATGATTTCGTCCGCATCGCCGAAGAGAGTTCTCGACAGGCCTTCCAATCCATTGAATCCATTGTTCAGGCATTTGGTTCGGTATCAATGATGTTGGAGTCAACTTATTATGCGGTCCACAGTTCCTTCCGCGCAGTTATAGGTGTGGCCGACCACTTCTCTCGTCTGCGCCAACATTTGGCACAAATACTGTCGACCCTCGCAATCATCAGGACTTTGAAATGGATTATAAGACGATTACTTCATTTACTCGGAATGGGTGGCATCGGTAGCCTCGACCAAAGAGATGAGAGGGCGTGGACTCAGGCCTCTTCTCAGTCTATTAATTCTAATCTTAACAGTGATCCATCAGATCTTTATTCAAGAGGTCGTTCTTCCTGGCCTATTGTTATCTTTTTTGGAGTCATTTTTGGAACCCCTTGGCTTATATGGCGACTCTTGTCCACAATCACTGGAACTGTTAAAACCGGTAATATATCCACAATTGGCTTAACATTTGATAATTCAATTTTTTTACCAAAGCTTCCGATAAATGGATGACTGGAGAGGAGGAGCACTACGAGGCGATAACCCTCTATGACTTCCGAACAGATATTCCTCGAGAGCTTTCCTTCACTGTCGGACAGACTCTGATTGTTGCGCCAAAAGGTATGCCATTTGAGTATTGAATATTGAGTTAAATCTTTATTTCAAAGAACTTCAGCCACGAGTCAAGGGATGGCTGTTGGCCACCATTGATGGCAAGAAAGTGGGTCTGATCCCCGCCAATTATGTCCGTATAGTGGGCTGTCGTAACCCTAAAACTCAAAAACAATGAAAGACATAAATTGTGTCATTTTGTCGAATATTTTTTAAATGCTTTTGATATAAATAAATAATTTTTATGAATTGAATATAAATTTGAAAATAGTGTCAAACACTCACTTATTAATGGCTTTTATTAATAAATATTTAAAAAATACTTAACGAAGAAAGAGCGACACATTTGAAGCGTTTTGTTATTTATGAATAAATCATAGTTTAATTTTGCAGAAGACATTACATTTTATAGACAATTGTTTATCAGTGCGACCGATTTTGGCGTAACCAAGCCTCATTTTAAAAATTTTTTAATGATTAGAATTAGCAAGGCCTAGAACATTGTAGTATATGATCATTGATATGTTACTTCATTGCATTTATTTTTAAATACAGACATTTATGACTGTCTGTACATTGGCTTACTTTGAAAGGGTATATAAAAAGAATTCAATTTTCACAAACTATTTTCATATAACTTACATGTATAGTCCGATTTTAGACATATGTGGACCAAGATACAAAAAATCGAATTGAAAAATCAATTTTAAAATTCAATTTCAGATATTCTGATGCAAAAATAAATCTAAGTAGATTGTAATGGTAAAATTAATCATTTTTTGAAAAGGAAAAATCCTCTCGTTTCAGGTTCTTCTTACTTTTGAAAATAGCCTTTCATATTTTCACCCCTTCCTCCCTCTAGTCATTTTTCAAGACTATAGAATCCTACTTATGTTAGACACGCGAAAACTCTTTCAACAAGTTTCCAATATATATAATTCATCACAGGTCACCGAGTTGAAAGACCCTAGGCCATAGGGTGGGGCCAAATGACTTTCGACTAGGGGGGCCTTTTCCGGATGCAAAAAATGGACCGGAAACAGTCATTAGCGGCATCAAGGCGGAAAGGCTATTAGCATTCCTCTAAAATAAACTTATTTTCGGCGATTTTAAACGTAAATTAGCTTAATTAGGCTGTAATTAAGATATTTTGCAAGTTTGTTTTCCCAAATATTTGCCGGTTAGTAGAGTCAAATCTAAAAATTGTCCGTCTAGTGGACCAAATAGGTTGGCCCACTTGTGACTCTTGAATCTCACCTATGATTCACTTTCCTTTTTGGCCTGGTCCAGACAATCTTTTACAATATTGAAGAATATTGGAACTAGTATATCTGACTGTTTTAAAGATTTATCAGTTGAAGGGCGAAAAATGATTAGTCAAACAAATTGTTGGATACAAAGGGAATCGTGACCAATTGGGACTCATTTTATATGTGTGAGCAAAGTTATGAATAGACATAACCACTCGATGCCACGATGCCATTTGAATGCCATTTGAAAGAGCATTATTGCATGGGCAATTGACTTGACACATAGAATATTCACACATAGCGTATCAAACGATATGAGTAAGATATTTAAAAGAGATGAATT